>JARKHS020025952.1:0-169773 GCA_030143305.2 Amblyomma americanum | reverse complement strand
CTTTCACTCCCTCCTTTATCCCTTCCCTTACGGCGCGGTTCAGGTGTCCAATGATATATGAGACAGATACTGCGCCATTTCCTTTCCCCCCAAACCAATTAAATTTAAAAAAAGACTGTTTCAAAGACAGGGCCCATTCCGATGCCATACAGGATGTCCCAAGTAAATTTATTCATTCTGATCAGCGCGCGGTGGTTCAGTGGTTAGCGCAACGCGTTCGAACGCGTTTCGATAGAGGCGAAAGGCAAAAGACACCATGTGTGCTGCACGATGTTAGCACACTCCAGACAACGCAAAGACGCCCTGAGTATGGCCTGGATGTCCGCGTCAGGGTGTTCAGACGCCCTCAGGTTCTGTTTAACTGGTCCTCAAGCAGTCCAACTGGGATCCATTTGTCCGTCCATTGTGCATACTCGGGATGTATTGAGGATCACGTTTGGAGTCGTTTTCAGTACTGCTTGAGGATTTTTATCAAGAGCTTTTTTTTTTCTCACAGGAGTGCAGTATTCAAATCTAATGTAAGAGAAGCTGACCGTGATAAGAAAAGAGATGTTTACCATGCCCAGGGTCGCATGCTAGAGGGCTATGGAATTAAATACTGCTCCCTGAATTGAAAAGATCACTATTGCACACACGTCTTTTAATTAACCTGCAGTCTTTAATTAATGATAGCCGAGTGCGAGAGATAAAGGTGGTTTGATCTCAGTTCAACCCCCAATATTGTCCTGCGCGATAGGACGATTGCGGGACATATGAGGAATTTTCATCCTCGAGTCGTCCAGCAAAGTACAAACTGAGGATATCCTCACGAAGACATTTAGCCGTCGATGCACTCAAAAGATACTCAGAATGTCCTGTTCGGGATGAGGACGTTTGACCATTTGAGGACGTCCTCAGGATGTTTGGTGTTGTCTGGTACGTTAGAGATCCCCGTGGTGGTCGCAGTTAATTCGGAGTCCTCAATTATAGCACCTTTCTTCCTCTTCCTCTATCATGTGCTCTATAGAGTTTCCATCTATGTATTCCTCCGTTCACTCCCACACACCGCCCCTTCCCCCGCGGTGAGGCAGCTGAGGTGAGGTGTCCATGTCCACCGAGTGAAACGGTTGCTGCGTCTTTCCTTTCCCCAACGCCAATGCATTTGATTTATCATTATTTAGTCACATCTAGTTGGAACAAGTTGCCTGCTCGTGTCATACCTCCCTCTTTGACCAGGATATTGTGTTTCAGCTCTTGAAAGTGTCATTCCGTCCTTATAAGGTGGCGTAAAAATGCTACACACGACCGCAGTTTAGCCGAAAACGAATAGCAGACTCTAGGTAACAACACTGTGCCGGCTTCCTGGCACGTCGCTTGTTGCAGTCGCCGTAGTAGCTGCAGCTTTGATTACGTGTGTTTGCTCAAAGCAGCTATGAATACAGTTATTTCTCGAGCGAACGCGATATTCGCGTTTACGCTAAGCGTACTCACAGCGTTAACCTTCTGCTGTTTCTTGTCCACAGCATTCCATCGATATGAGTCTGATGTTGAGCTACAATCCATCAAAGCTGTCGTGTGAGTTTACTTTGGTTGGTCGTCGAAGCTCTAAATTGTTATAGCTAGCCTTATCACTACAACAGGCTACAAGACCAGATGAATTAGCACCAGCTCTATTATTATCGTCTTCTCTTTCAGCAAGAATGTCCAGGACTTCAGTACAGCAAGAGGAAAGAACGATCTTGGCTTTGTTACATTCGACCTCAAAGCCAGTATCCTTTGCAGTGTTACGGTGAAGTAATGTTACGCAGTAGGTGTGTTTCAACAGCCAGCTGCCGATGCTTTTCAAGTGCTTGTGCCCTGTTATTTCTGCTGTCGTGAGTACAAACCTTGACTCCAAGACAGACCTTACCCAGCTGTTCAACTGGAATGTGAAACAGCTGTTCCTTTACGTGACCGCAGAATACGAGACTGAAAGCAATGTAAGTGAATATCATTTTGATAAGAGGAACTGCATTTCTGAGTTTTTTCTCTTGAAGGCGTTCAGTGGTAAATGAAAGTGAGTTCTACGTATCCCTATCGCTTCGCAGCACACGTAGAAATAACGCAATGTAGTCATTTAATGTAGTGAGCTTATAAATCTGATGTGCTATTTGGCTCGAACTCGTACATGCTCTCAATCAGTTCCATCTTTACAAGTAATTGGACAACTTAAAGAAAAAAGATCACCATGTTAGTCACCAAAGTTGCCCAGCAAGAACCAAAGAAAACAGGTGACCACATGCCTAAGGGGCACTGAACACTAGTATCAAATAATTCTAGGTTGATAGATTGCAAGATAGATTTGGAAGAAATTGTGTGAAAAAACATGGTACATTATGGCTCCAGGCAGCTTTTATGAAGTGTTTTATGGCTAGTAAAAAAAGAGCTGGAAAGAGCGAAAAAAAAAAGGGTGCAGCAGCCTGTCTGTGTAACCGTCCCAGTCACTCTGACGTCTCATGATGCAAAATATTACAAACAGGTGACAGACGTACAGAATATGCATCCATGAACCCTCCGTCTTGCATGTGCTGATGTAAGATTTTATGGTGCACAGATTGTTTGACAAAATGTTTAGGGCTCAAAATCTGCATCGCGTAGCCCCGCTTTTGGTAGTATAAGTTTCTTTAAGTTCGACACATCGCATTAAATGTGAGCTGCTGATTAATTTCTTTCAGGCCCTGAATCAAGTTGTCTTGTGGGACAAAATTATCAGGCGAGGAGATAATGCTGTCTTGGACTACAAGAATCTAAACACAAAATACTACTTCTGGGATGACGGCCATGGACTAAAGTGAGTGTTTCACAGCTACTGTGTGTTACATGGTGCCTGTTTTTTAAAGTGCTCTAAAAATGCAGTCATCTCTGAAACCCTGGAACAGCATACATGGAACGAAAAAATTAAAAGGCTGGCTGTTTCTCATGTGCAAGTCACAAAAAGAGAAATTAACAGAAAATGTCATAGCTAGTCCAGAAACATTGCCTCAGCTCTTCTGCCAAGCATAATCTTTATGGTGTCAAAATGTGTCTTGTTGTTGTGTGTGTTGTGTGCGATTTCACTGTACTTGCATCAAGATCAGTTGATATTTGACACCACTTGAATGATTGTGGCTACAAGTTTTCTAGTGGAAATGCCATTGCCACGATCTTAATCACATCTTGCCACCAAGGCTTTTTCACACTGCCCAGTAAATCAGTGCCGCTACATGAACAAAGCTACAAGAAAATTCAAACAGCGCTAGACAACAGGACCAGAAAGAGGAGGAGACAAGCACGGCGCTGAACACGCGTGTTACCATGGAACACCAACTCGCCCAGTCTGCCATCCTTCTATTGAACAAAGCTAGCCTACATCCTAGAAAAACCATCCAAAACATCTTCATCCAGCTCAGTTTAATACATGAAAATAGCATTGTGTACGTGGTGTGTATCATTTGAAGCAAAAGTACTATTGGTGTACTTAGTTTGTCGGCAAAAGTCCACCTAAGCAAGGTGGACATTGTCTTCATTTGAACCCATTATATTATGCATCTGGTACACATTCCAGGGATATATTGGACATCAACCTGATATTCATTGAGAAGGGCAGCTATACAGTAGCTCACATAAAATTGTGCAGATCCTTATTTTGCAAAAAAGTTCATCGTGCCAAAGAGGATAGACTACTTTTGAGGCGTGGGTCATCTTGGTTTTCATGGTAGTTTCACATCCTTCGTTATTGGTCATTGTTGCCTGGCTGGCATGTTGAGTGGATGGTATGCATGAACTGTTTGTAGACTGGCCTTAAATTAACCTTGCCGCCGTGGTGGCCCAGTGGTTACGGCGCTCAGCTGCTGGCCCGAAAGACGCGGGTTCGATCCCGGCCGTGGCTGTCGAATTTCAATGGAGGCGAAATTCTAGAGGCCCGTGTACTGTGCGATGTCAGTGCACGTCAAAGAACCCCAGGTGGTCGATAGTTCTGGAGACCTTCACTACGGCGTCCCTCAAAGCCTGAGTCGCTTTGTGATATTAAACCCCCATAAACCAAACCAAACCAAGTTAAACTTGCAGGTGGCTCAGTGCCTGCAGCTGACTTAGCCATGTTCAAAGTTCTCACAAAAGGTGCTTTTTCCATCCACTCTATTGCTGTAGCAGCAAGCCATCCTCAAACAATATGTGCAGGGTTGTCATTTTTCTTTCTTTGCACAAACAGCATATAGGTTGTGTGTTTTTCAGTTGATGCTGTATTATACTCTGGTTTCTGAATTACGTGAATGTGCTTTGTGGTTTCCATTGCAATCTAATAGAAATGTTCCACAAGCTTGAGGGGCAAAAATGTTATGATTAAAACATTGACACATTTTGTTGTACAAGCAAGAGACAGAGTTTTTGTTTCATTACCTTCTGGAAAATATGATGCAAGCTGAAATATACTTAACTTAGATATGTGTCATGCAAATGCCCTTTTGTCCATCTTACTTCTACAACCATTCATCAGGTTAACCTCACTCATATGTGGTGGATTTTGGGCCATTTTGTAACATCTCAGCGTGCCTCCTTCCCTTTCAATAGTCATCGTCAAACTGTAATGCGGATTTAAGGCACGGCTATGTTCTTTCAGCCTTATCTTGCCCACTCTTGTTGCTATGAAGCTAGGGGATTCATGCAAAGAATATAGCTTGTCCCCATTTTAATACCCTCAGTTCTTCTTTTCTCCATCAGGATAGCTATCATCATTATTTGGAACAGCACTCCATAAAAGTTAAAGCCAGCATTAATGCCACAGATTAAGTCCTTCAGGCAAAGCTTTCTTTGTAACACATTCCAAGTTGGTGGTTGTAACTGAATTATTTGACACCCAAATGCCAATTACAACTTCAGGAGTTCATTTGTGTTCTTGCCAGGCATATTTGCTCTCCGGTGCAGTAGTTGGCTGTGTGCCTTGCTGTTTTTCATGATGCACAACAGTATGGCTTGCTCTTTAAAATATGTTTCTAGATAAAAGATGAAAAGATGTTTCTAGATATTGCAATCAATCTGTTAACGAAAACTGGCGTCACTTTAAAGATAAGCTCACGCAGTTAATGAACACCTATATACCCCGCATATCTTTCCGTGCTAACTCATCTAAGCCGTGGTACCACAGGAACCTGCGTACGTTGATGAACAAAAAAAAACGACTTTTAAAACAGCTAAACGGCTCAAAACACCCGCATCATGGGAAAAACATAAAAACGCTGATAAAGAATACTGCGCGGCCATACGGAAAGCTAGGCATAAGTTCATGGCTCACGATCTGCAATCCCTCCTTAAGCACAATCCAAAAAAATTTTGGAAAACATTATCACCTTCCGAAACTTCTTCAGATTTTACGTTGATTGATGAGGCTGGAGACCCCATTGCTCAAGACGAACGCCCTCAGACTTTCAATAACTTTTTCGCCAATATGTTCACGAAGGAAGACTATTCCAATATTCCATCGCCATCAGAATATGACTATGACTACATGAGCCCAATAGACGTTACTGTTGATGGCGTTGCGACATTGATTAACAATCTGAAATTAAGTACTTCATGTGGTATTGACGGGATTAATTCGAAAATTTTGAAACATACCGTGGCTCATTCCAGCGTCATACTCACTCATATATTTCGGCAATCACTTTCAACAGGCGAGATACCATACGAGTGGAAAATTGGAAAAGTTATTCCAATTTTCAAATCCGGTGACCGAACTGACATTGCTAACTATCGCCCAATATCTCTGACATGTATATCTTGCAAACTTCTCGAACACATCATTGCATCTAACACGGCATTACATTTAGAAGGCAACGGTTTCTTCTTTTCAAAACAACATGGGTTCAGAAAAGGGTTATCATGTGAAACACAACTACTCGAATTTACTAATGAGCTTTTTCACGGTATGGACGAAAATCTTCAAATCGACTGTATATTCCTAGACTATGCTAAAGCCTTTGACCGCGTTCCACACTGTCGTTTAATAGCGAAACTCTCATCATTGCGCCTCGATTCAATAACAATTTCTTGGATAAGAAACTTTTTATCATTTCGAAAACAATTCACTTCTATTGATAACCATTCATCCCATTTAATTGATGTAACATCAGGCGTACCGCAAGGTAGTGTAATAGGCCCGTTACTTTTTCTGATTTACATCAATGACCTCCCATTAGGCATTACCTCAACACTCAGAATGTTTGCAGACGATTGCGTTATTTATCGCAAAATCCGCTCCTTTAATGACCACATCGCCCTTCAAGAAGATCTACATCGCATTAATAACTGGTGCTCATCATGGCCAATGTCCCTTAACACTGATAAATGCCAGTTAATGACATTTAGCCGTAAACGGTCTAATTACCTTTTCACTTACTCGCTTAACAACAGTCCAGTCACTCTTGCGTCATCGTACAAGTACCTTGGCGTTCACTTTCTATCTAATCTCTCATGGAAAACCCACATAGAAAAAATTGCTGCCAAAGCTAGCCGTACATTAGGTTATTTAAAGCATAACCTCAGAGGTGCGCCTTCTTCCACACGCCAGCTCGCATATCAGACATTCGTCCGCCCTCAAATTGAATACGCATCTTCCATTTGGTCACCTCACCAACAGTACTTAATTAATTCCCTAGAGCGCATACAAAATCGTGCCGCTCGCTTCATTTCTCGCAACTATTGCCGACATTCCAGTATAACTAACATTAAGGCTTCGTTATCCCTTCCATCCTTAGAATCTCGCAGAACAATAGCACTTATCTGCCTCTTCCATAAAATTGTTTACAGCCATCATTCCTTCACACTACCCCTTACAAAACCGGCCCGCACATCTCACCGATTGCATAATCACCTCAGTTTTAAGCGCCTTTCGGAAAGGACTACTGCATTCAACTCATCAGCCCTGCCCCGTGCAATCATTTATTGGAATAGTCTTCCTGATAACATTGTTCACATCTCAGATCATGTTATTTTCAAAGAAAAAATAAGTAGCATTTTCTTCTGAAGTGTGTTCTGTAGTGCGTTTTTCAATTTAGTTCTATTTTCTGGTTGGTTGCTTGTTCTTTGTATAACGATGTTAAAATAACCATGTTCTACTTGCTTCTTTTTCCCACCCCAGTTATGTAACCCCCCTCACATAATACTCCAGTCGGAGCCCGTGAGGTATTTGAATAAATAAATAAATAAATAACTTGTTTACATATCCTGTAATGTGTTTGATGAGGATTGCTGGTCATTGGCCAAAGTCAAAAGATGAAAAGACATTTCGGGAGCACTACGGCTCCCTTGTTCACTGTGAAGCAACCTGCGCACGGATCCGTTCTTTTGTAGCACCCAGTAGCGTTTTTAATGATTTAGCATAGATAGAATGTAGAGTTCCGTCGTTCCTGTTTAGTGTGTTCGACGATGTCTGTATGATAAGAGACTCAAGATTCCGCCATGCTGATGTGTTCTTTTCTGTTGTCAATATCTTTACTTGATCCCAGCTAATCTCGTGGCCGGATTCTTGCACATGCTCGGCGATGGCGTTAGTTGTTAATTTCTGGTTTCGGACGTCGTTCTAGTGCTCTCTCGGGCATCTCCTGAAGTCCTTTGTTTCACCAATATATAGTGGTGAGCAATCGGCGCACTCAATTTCATACACAACGCCTGCAAATCTTTCACGAGGGAGCTTGACCTTCACGTTCACCAGTTCTGTTCGCACCTTGCCAGCGGGGACGTGCGCAATGTTGATGCCATGCTTGCGGAAAATACGTGCAAGCGCTTCGCTAATTCCCGCTATGTATGGGACAGCAGCTTGTTTTTCTTTTGGTTTTTCCGTGCTCTCGATTTCTTCGGAGGCAGGCTGATTCACTGGCATTGTTCTTTCGGTGTTCCTGATGAAGGAAAGAGGGTAGCCGTTTCTTCGCAGATCGAACTCTATTCTTTTCATTTCGCTCTTTAGATTGGCATCTTGACTGTAGACCTGTCTGGCACGGTTGATCAGGGAGACAACCACAGACCGTTTGTGAGCGACTGGGTGCACAGAACTGAAGTGTAAGCATCTTCCAGAGTGCGTAGGTATGCGGTAAACATTAAATATAAGGCCCAGTCGGGGTACGGATTCCCGTGGTATCCAGGAATGTAATGGGAGGCAGCCGTCGATTTCTTCCTCAACAGTGAACTTGGTTGAGGGTTCAATGGCGTTCAGGTGGTCCAGAAAAAGGGCCATGTGCTTGCGCTTTAGGACACAGAAACAGTCGTCCACGTACCTTAGAAATATTTTTGGTCGCGGCTGGAAAGCGGTTAGGGCTCTGTTCTCGATGACTTCCATCGTGATGTTTGCCACTGTCACCGAGATTGCTGCTCCCATTGCTGTGCCGAAAGTCTGTTGGTAAAAAGTGCCATTATATGTAAAATAGGTGTTAGCAAGACAGAAGCGCAATAGCTCGCAAAGCTCTGCTGCGCCGAAAGGGGTCCAATCTTGCTATGAGTCCTCATCTTCGAGACGTTGCCTGCAAGCTTCAACGGCCAGATTGACCGGTATGCTGGTGAATAGTGAGCAGACGTGCAAAGACACGAGCATGTTGTTGTCTTCAGGGACATTGGTTTTTACCTTGTTGATAAAATCGGACGAGTTCTTGGCATTTGTTTCTGTCTTTCCAACCAGTGGAGCCAAAACACCATGAAGGTACTGCGACAGCGAGTGCACAGGAGACCTCCTGAAGTCTACTATTGGGCGTAAAGGGGTGCCTTCTTTATGAACCTTTGGGCTTCCAAATACGGTTTCCATATACGGGCTTCCAAAGGTTCATAAAGAAGGCACCCCTCTACGCCCAATAGTAGACTTCAGGAGGTCTCCTGTGCACTCGCTGTCACAGCACCTTCACGGTGTTTTGGCTCCACTGGTTGGAAAAAGAGAAACAAAAGCCAATGTCTCTGAAGACAACGACATGCTCGTGTCTTTCGACATCTGCTCACTGTTCATCAGCGTACCGGTCAATCTGGCCGTTGAAGCTTGCAGGCAACGTCTCGAGGATGAGGACTCATGGCAAGATCGGACCCCTTTCGACGCAGCAGAGCTTTGTGAGCTATTGCGCTTCTGTCTCGCTAACACCTATTTTACATATAATGGCACCTTTTACCAACAGACTTTCCGCACAGCAATGGGAGCAGCAATCTCGATGACAGCGGTGAACATCACGATGGAAGTCATCGAGAACAAAGCCCTAACCGCTTTCCAGCCGCGACCAAAAATATTTCTAAGGTACGTGGATGGCTGTTTCTGTGTCCTAGAGCGCAAGCACATGGCCCTTTTTCTGGACCACCTGAACGCCACTGAACCCTCAATCAAGTTCACTGTTGAGGAAGAAACCGACGGCTGCCTCCCATTCCTGGACACCACGGTAACCCGTGCTCCGACTGGCCTTATATTTAATGTTTACTGCAAACCTACGCACTCTGGAAGATACTTATATTTCAGTTCTGTGCACCCAGTCACTCACAAACAGTCTGTGGTTGTCTCCCTGATCAACCATGCCAGACAGGTGTACAGTCAAGATGCCAATCTAAAGAGCGAAATGAAAAGAATACCGATCTGTGAAGAAACGGCTACCCTCTTTCCTTCATCGGGAACACCGAAAGAAGAATGCCAGCGAATCAGCCTGCCTCCAAAGAAAGCGAGAGCTCGGAAAAACCAAAAGAAAAACGAGCTGCTGCCCCATACGTAGCGGGAATTAGCGAAGCGCTTGCACGTATTTTCTGCAAGCATGGCGTCAACGTCGCGCGCGTCCCCGCTGGCAAGGTGCGAACAGAACTGGTGAACATGAAGGACAAGCTCCCTCGTGAAAGATTTCCAGTCGTTGGGTATGAAATTGGCTGCGCCGATTGCTCATCAGTATATATTGGTGAAACAAAGGACTTCAGGAGACGCCTGACACAGCACCAGAACGACGTCCGAAACCAGAAAGTAACAACTAACGTCATCGCCGGGCATGTGCAAGAATCCGGCTACGATATTAACTGGGATCAAGCAAAGATATTGACAACAGAAAAGAACACATCAGCAAGGCAGAATCTTGAGTCTCTTAACATACAGACATCGTTTAACACACTAAACAGGAACCACGGAACTCTACATCCTATCTATGCTAAACCATTACAAACGCTACTGGGTGCTACAAAAGAACGGATCCATGAAGCCGATTGCTTCATAGTGAACAAGGGAGCCGTAGTGCTCCCGAAACGTCTTTTCATCTTGTGACTTTGGCCAGTGACCAGCAATCCTCATCACCATGATTCCTGACCAGACGGTATTGCCGTCAAACCCTTGACTACTATAATGTGTTTCTTTGTCATCACAGAACACAAAGCAGTCAGCAGCTCTTGAAACATCTCTTACAAATGGTAGACCAATCAGCACCATTTAATAACATCGCAGAGTGCATACATGTCATTAGTCGGGAAATTTGAACCTTTGAGGCTTGCGTGCCACCGTAGGCTTATCCTTCGTTCACACATTGGCAGTTGTGGATTTTTTTAATGCAAAAGCAATATAAGCAAAAAGAGGCTGCTTCCCGGGGTTGTGTATTGCATTTTGGCAACACCTTTTGCTGTACTACCCACAGTAGTTGCACACGCATGAGCTGGGCATCGAGAGAACATTTTTCGCTGAACTTCGTCGGTTTCACACTTTCAGCCAGTATGCATCAGTGGTTTTCCCTTTGCACCAGTGTTGAAGTAACATGGCTGCACTAGAATATTTGAATGAGGACCAAGATTGTACACATTCTTAAGCTTCATTGCCAAGGTTTGGCATGCATCCTGTGGTAGCAACTGTTTGTGGTGCCTGTTTGAACAGAAAAATGCTTTAGCTGAGCTGCAGTGTGTTGAATTTGCTTGCTGCACTGGAAAGATTTAGCTTGTTTGAAGCTTTTTTTTGCCTTGTGCTGCTCTGTTCGACGATGACCGTGGCACTTACTATGATTTCAGGGGCAACAAGAATGTCACGCTCACCTTGTCATGGAACGTGATCCCCAATGCAGGCAGTCTGCCCAACATCATGGGTACTGGCATGCACTCCTTCGCCTTCCCTGTGGAATACACCTCTTCAAGGGTGTAACGATGGCACATCGGTGGTTGTAAATTATCTTAATTTCATTGTACAAATTGTGGCACTACACATTTCCTAGGGAGCAACAACGTGGTGGGGGGGCAATAAATGGCGCTTTTTCTACACTTTGTGTTCAACTGGGCTAGTTTGCTTGCTTGGAATCTGATCTGACCTACCTTGGTGTATGTGGTACGTATTGAAACCAACTACATCATTCAGTCTGTGCTATAGATTAGACAAAACTTGTTCGCATTGAAGCTCCAGCCATGTGCTTGACAACCACTCGTTAATTTGCTGCTACAAGAAAATAGTCCATTGTTTAGGCTTTTCTTTTTAGACAAAAAGCTAATCACAAGATAACATTACAAGTGTAATAGTTTTGAAGCCCCTGACTTAACAGAGGTAAACATTAAAATGTTGATGTCCTTGACAGCTGCCACCGTGGTGGCTCAGTGGTTATGACGCTCAGCTGCTGACCCAAAAAATGCGGGTTTGATCCTGGCTGCAGCAGTCGAATTTCGATGGAGGCGAAATACTAGAGGCTCGTGCACTGTGCGATGTCGGTGCACGTTAAGGAACCCCAGGTGGTCAATATTTCCGGAGCCCTTCACTACGGCGTCCCTCATAGCCTGAGTCGCTTTGGGACGTTAAATCCCCATAAACCAAACCTTTACAGCTATGATTGGTTAGCAGGGTAATGCAATACCTTCAGGCCATGGACTGGTGTTACAAACTGCTGCTTTGCAAGCTGTATCTTGCTATAACAAGTGCGTAGAATTTGTTCAGATATAACCCTTCCCATGGGTGTGGCCACATGCGAAGCAATAGCTACAGATATAAGAGTAATGTCTGACGTTATTACGATGAAGTTATGTTGTAAACAGTTTCTTATTGTAGCAGAATTCTCCCATGCTTCTGCGAAGTTATTGAAAGTACAATTCAAAGTCGTTCAAAAATTCTGCCTCATAAATAACATCGAGCTCCATGGCACCAAACTCTATAAAAACCAGCCTAAGTTAAAAATAACCAGTCGGCTGCCGCCCAGTTCATTCAAAGAGTAACTTTATTACAAGTGTCTGAACACTTGGCTTACAGTAGAAACAACACATTGAATTTAGAATTATAAAAGCAGTGGGCAGAATGAATGGTATATGGCTTTGCATAAACATATGAAAAACGTAGTTGAAGAAAACTTAGTGACTGCTACAAACAACGAAAAAGTTTGTGACATAGATTTCCTGGATTTTCCCACTCTTGTGGACAAAATTTCATGCCATGAGTGTTCCCAATAAATGCGGTAGTTGTACAAACACCACCAACAGCTTAGCTGTGCTGTATGTATGCACAACGCTCGGCAATGACAAACATCATGACATGTTGTGACAGAAAAGTTCCTAATTATCTCTGGAAGGCTTGGTAAGGTTTCTCTCTAGCTTAGAACATCCTTTCCCTCTTCCTCTTTATCTAGAACATCAATGCACAGCATACAACATATTGAAATGGCAACTCAAGAATCGCACAAGCAGGCTACCCAAGTGCTCGTGACGTTTTTACAGGTGTCTTTTACCAAAATTAAATTGCATGGAAAGGTTCTTTGGCCTTGCATGAATAGTTGAAGGACCAGCATGGTGTGTTTTCCTTGAACAGTCAATTAGCCATACATATCAGAGTAGCAAAAAAAAGCAGCACAGTTTTGTTTGTTAGGACCTCATTACACCATAGCCACATAAAAATTTTAACCAATGCTTAAAAAAAAGGATGCTTTCATTATGTCCTGTTACTTTATATCAATTGATTATAGCGCACATTTTACATATCACATAGCAGATGCTCCCAACAACAGCAGCCAAGCACTGTCTCAAAACAATAACTTTTTAGCACTGTTCAGGTTTTAAAGGCAAGATTTTAGCTCCTGAAGCAAATTTTTCCCGTATGCACAGGCAGCTCTAATGAAATGCATACAAGCTATGCACTGACAACCCTAAAAGCAGAGACTAAGTCAAGTAACAGCTTATGCTCTGTGAAGCCCACACAAGTCGGTACGTTCGCTGCTCCAGTATCAGGGCTATGCATATGATCGGTGTACAATAAAACATCATGCACCAATCCATCAAACATTGTGCACAAAATTCTTGGTGCAGGATAAAACAGTGTGGTTCAGTGGTGCTCCTATTTCTCATCCACATGTCCTAATGGAGGACAGACACTTGTGCAAAGTAAACAGTGGTACTCTTAACTTAAAACACTGACATTGGGAGTTTTCAGTCTACGTTTCAGGTGGGCCTTTAGGATGCGGGCAAATGGTTCTCTGTTGAGAAGCTGATAGGCGAGGCTGCCCAACATTTCGATGGTTCGGTGCAGACTAGTGTGGCCAGAGCAGAAGAGGGCAAGGCTAAACTCAAGACCCATGCCGTAGTCGCATTCGTCGTTGGCAATGTTAACCCATGTGACCAGCTGCAACAGTTTGTCGTTAAGGCGTCCTTTTCCGCCACCATCATCGTCCGAGAACTTTGCCAAAAATCTCTTCATTTCAGCTGTAAAGTGCAGGGAAAAATTGACATCAATTTTCAGCAGAGGAAAGCAGTCTACTTGACAGCTGCCAAGGCTAATAACAATGCAATATAGATTAGGCACAGCAGTCAGTAGAATGAAATACAACATTAAGTTAAAGAAAAAAAAATTTTTCAATATGAAAAATCACCGTATTTTCAGTACACAAGATGGTGGTCAGCATTACAAATCTATTCGTGCAATTTTACTCGATGTGGCACTATGAGCAGAGCAGCTTATGCGGACGCTTGTAACATTCTCACATCCACAGAGTTACCAACTCTACAGCGAATGAAGTTGAGACTTGCGGAGGGAAGTGATGTTCGGAACCTGATAGTCGAAAAGGAAGTAAAATTGCAGCGAAACTAAAAACAACACTCCCAATGGAACCATGAATTTTATTTTAATTTCTACAGTTCATAGCAATATTCTTTAAAACTATCTGCATAGAACCATCCGCCTTTCATTTTTGTGGCCTCTTAAAGTGGTACTTCGTTTGGATTTCTGCTTCCAAAACTTTGTCCTGCTTGCTGACGTACTATTGGAAAACTTCGCACTAAAGGAAGAAAAACAGCTTGACTTGCAGCTGCACCATAAGTTCCATGTGTAACCAACCTCTTGTCCCTCCACAAGACTTTGATTAGGGAAATCATTCTTTACAGTGAAGCAGTACTGACCGGTACTGAAAAAAAAAACAATCCAACAAGTTTGAGGAAGTTTCATCATCATCATGAGCCTAGCCATGTCCACAGCAAAGGCCCCTTCCACTGATCATGAATTCGCCGTCTTGTGTCAGCTGCAGTTACCTTATCCACGCACATTAACTAATCTCATCTGCCCACTTGGCTGTCTGCTACTCCATTCTATATTTTTTTCTTGGAATCCATTTCATTACCCTAAGAGGACCCCTTTGTTATCTTTTTAGCATTACAACACCTTTCCATGTCTATTTCCTCTTGCTGACTTTCAGTTAGGATATAGTTGACTCATATTTGTTCCCTAAACCAATCTGCTCTCTTCCTGCCTCCTAACATTAACCCTGTCATTTTCCTTTTTATAGTGATTTAAGCAGTTTTGATGCTAAAAAAACTTCAACTTCATATCAGCAGCCAGTTCTTGACATTTAAAAAATTGGAGAGGACACTTAAGCTCTGCCTTAAGGGTATGACGTGATAGCGTAATGGGTTAATTTTCATATATGCAGAAGGTTGTTCTCTACATTCATAGATCCGTGGGAGTCCTCACACCCATCCTGGTGCAGCAGTGTAGTGGTTAAGTGATACACTCCTGCCCGGCCGATGGCAGATGCTCCCAGCGGTCGGCCTTGCGTAGCCCCAGGTTGCTCTTCCTGTGTGACCAATCATTAATTTAACTGCCAGCTGCCACGGTGGACAGTTTGCTCACCATCCGGTGGGCAGGTTGTGATGAAGCCGCAAGGTCACGTGACCTAGGTGGCCCACCGCTTCGAAGGTTCCTTTCAGGGCACCACCTGCCATAGTTCAGTCACGCCCATGATTTTTCGCTCACAACGCCGATGCTGCGTTTGCTGCATAATGATGCCTTTAATGCTATCGCATTAATATTTGGCATTGCAGTACTCAGAGTATCAATTACTCTACAGAGTTCAGTGCTATCAAGGTTCAACCCACTTGCAGTGTTTATGAGCCACACCAGATGTTCATGTGAGGCAAATGCCTGTCCCAAGTAGAAGTTGAAATCTGGACCCCTTGCGTAAAGTCAGGGTAGGAAAAGCTAGAAAGCTAATCTCACAATTGTACGCTAAACAGAACAATGCCGTAGCCAATGCATAAGCTATTTTCCATTCTTTCAAGAACGCAAATTGCAGAACAGAACTCACAATCTGAAAGCGGCATGTTGCGGTAGCCCACATTAGTCTTCTTGTCGCACGGCACTACCAGTCCTGCACCATGAAAGGTGGCACTCTGCGGTTGGGGCCGCTTCTTAGATGCTTCCTGCAGTGAGTGGCCCTTGGCCTCAGCAAATTCCACCAGTGCTCCATTAAGCTTGCGCAGCTTTGCCTTCTTCTGTGCTTCTTTGCAATTCTGCAGGGCTTTGGAAATTTCTTTGCTGAGAGCCAAAAGGTGAATGACAGTTCAGCACATTCTGAGAAAAGCATTTCCATTTTTGGGAAGAATACACTGCATCATGGTTCTGCAGGACCATTTGCACAAATAACCTGCAAAGCGCATTTAAATTACACCTCGCCAGAAAAGCAGGCAATGCAGTTGGCAGCATTCCTTTGTTATGCAACCCAACCATCACACACACATGTATATTAAGATCAGCACGGCATCAAAAAACACTATGAAGAAACCAATATTTCAAAAGGTCTTCCCCACCTGAGCACAGCAAACAAGTTTCCTGCCACTTTTGTGATTTTGCAGCTCTCGGACGCAATATTTGATGCCAAGAACACAGGCATTTGTTCAGGGTCATCTCTGAAATGAAGCATAAAGGATTTCTCGTGTGTCTGCTTTCTAATATAAGATATGCATTGGTCAACAATCTGACTGAATCGCAAGACTAAATCATCTACACAAAACAAGTACACAGTGAAAAGAAAGAAGCAGAACTGCGTTCAACTGGGTTATGCTGAACACTGCTAACTTTGCAGAAAAGGTCAACAGAAAAATACCAAGGAAACTACAAGCATAACATGTGCAAATACCCTTAGGTATGTTCCTAGGCAGAGGTGGGCATTTGACCTCAAAAATCTTGACCTCACCTCAACCTCAAAAAAACTTTGCCGACCTCACTGAACCTCATCATTTGAGGTTGAGGTATACTGAGACACCCACACCTCACTTTTCCTGGGGCTACTGGTGACCTCACTCAATCTCACCTCAACCTCAAAATTGAGGTCAGCTGCTGGACCTCAGAAAACAAAAATCAAAATTCTATTAGGAAGTTTTGCAGTTAAAAACAATTCTGAGAATCCTGTGAGACAGGAAAGCCAAAACGATGATGGTACCATTGTGATGACTAGTTCTAACAGTAGTGGCACCAAGTGGTCTGTAATTATTTAATGAGGTATGTACAGACACTATTGATGTGCACGCAATAGGAGAAGCTTATAATCTGGGATGAACCCTGCAGACAGAAGTGTCCCTTATGCGGTTACGACCAGTACATTGGAGGGTACTTTTTTCATTACGTTTTGTTCACTAACAATTTGTGAGCTTACTGGTGCCAATATTCAACAACCTGCTTCGTGTACACTTTTTTGTATTGGAAGCCTCTCAGTCATTCACGCACGGACCGGCAATTGACAAACACAGACCTTATACACCATCTACCAGAAATTTGGAGGGGGGGAGGAGGTATTCACGATGCTCTTCTTAGACTTTAGAATAGTTTGTGAATGTAAAGAAACTGGTCGCCGATATACTTTCCAATGTAACAGCTACATAGACGCATATCAGTATATTTAGATTTTCTAGCTCTAGCCGGCACAGCAAGAGGACACAGCATAGATGAAAATTTTGCCACCCAGCAAACACTCTTTTCAGTCCTCTATATGCTGCCTTTGAAAACACTTAATAAGCTGCGACTGTAGTCCACCAACAGAGGCGCGTTGCATTTATGTCTATGTAGAAGCGAGCAGCTTGTTTTATTAATGCAAAAGCATTGGACAGCTAGGTTTCAAAGTCATATCCGCAAAAAACAGCACCATGTGACATCACGAGCCGAAGAGTCATGCGACGAAGATGATGATGTCACATCAATAATTACTACTAATTACCATATACTATTATTTAAGTAATGTTAATGCAATTATATAATGCTAACAAATTAGCATAATTAGTAATGGCATAGTGTGACATCACACCAGGTCAAGTTACAACGAAGTAATGTGACGCCAAACCTAGTCACGTGACGACTATGAAATGTCGTCATACCATGTCCCCACCCACCTCCATTTCAAGGTCCGTATGGATCCCACATTACTACACACGCACACATGACGTACTACAAAGAGTGCCCACAACCCTGTCCACATTAATGACATTCGAATTGTCCAGCAGGTAAACGCGCTAGCTCATGTATGACAAACTGCAACGATCATGAAACATGCCGCTGACCCTCGAGATGAAGGCAATGATGGTGATGAATAGTGTATCTTTATGAGCATGGGGAAGTTTGATATACCGCTATCAAATTAAAGGTTCCCAGAATATTGATTAAATATTGTGCATTACCCAGCAACCGAACACACTAATTCTGCGGGAAAACAGGAATACCTGCAGATAATAATTAGGGATGATGATATTGATGTTCTTGTGGGGTCAAGACCCTCCCCCATTTCTGCAACTTCCCACCAGGTGGCGATGGTAATCGTTTCAAAATCTTGGGAATTCTCCGGTGACTCTGTGATCTTGCAGCACTTTGCAAGAACAGGCTAGATTACGCCTTCGAACACTGCGCCAACTACTGAAATTACATGGGCCAAACAAATGGCCTAGAGTGGGCAGCATGAACCGCTCTCTCTGTCAAGAGCACCACCGAATTTTTTTCTGAGACCCCCCCCTCCTCCCGGGAGAAAAAAAAAAACACCACCTAAATACTCATACTCCTGACAGAATTCTGGGCATCATTTAGTCAACCAGTCTGAAAGAAACTGCTTTCAATTGTTTGTTTTCCTTCAAAGCTGAAGTAATCTATGGTATGCCGGCATCCTTGACGTTTTTTATGCGCGAGCATTTCGCGAAGCCGTTAAGGTGAAAAATGGGTCTCTACAAAATAGCTCAAGGAAATATAACGGTGTGGGTGGTGCCTGGTCGTCTGCAAGGTAGGCCTGATCCCATACTAGGACTGATCCGATACAAAAAAGAAAAACAAAAACAAAGAGAATGATTACAAATTCAAAGCGCAAATATTAGTTTGACATTTGTATTAGCTGATGAAGAAGACAATGTGCAATGCACGGCGTGAGTGTGTGCTGCAGTTTAATATGACGCTTGATCATCTGCGGCGATAGCATAGTGCTCTCGTGCAGTGGCCAGCGAAGCTGATCTGCTCGTGCCGCCGCAGGTGCGAATCGCAGTCGCGGCAATATTTATTTTATGTAATTAATTATTTTTTATTTATTTATGATCTGGCCAAGGTCACCCCAGGGTCAAGCTTCACACAAACTGGTGAGCTCACCGGTGTGACCTCGTGTAGTGCTTTTGCACTAAAACACGAGAGAAGAGGTGCACATCAGCTTTTGTATGTGTGCATATCTGGTGTTTTGTCACAATACTGTCAAGGCTCTCATTCTGCAGAACATCTGGCATCAGCAATGTTGGTGTTGTGCGCGAAAAAGCAGGTGGCCCACCTGCCACCCAGCCCACGTGACATTTTAACATTGTACCAGATTGCGAGCAAACTGCCCACCATGGCAGGTGGCAGTTATATTAATGACTCATTGTGGGAGGTTGCTCAGGGAGAGCCTAGGTCTCACAAGCCCCAATGGTGGCTTTCAGAGTGCCGCAATCCTTCTTTCCTTGCCACCAGATTTGGAAGCTTCATGGCTGGCCCTGATTGATCTCCCCAGCACTGCAATCACATCCGTTTTTCCCTGTGTATTCGTCTTTGCAATGTTAAAAATTGGAGGGGACACTCGGAGAGTGCCTTAATGACATGATGCGATAGTGTTAATGAGTTACTGCCCAGATATACGGAATAGGCCATTCTGAACTTCACATTTATACACATTTATACGTCCCCGGGAGTTCTCATAGCACTACTTGTGCAATGATGCGGCAGTTAGGGAACGCGCCACTGCCCTATGATGGCAGGTGTTGCCACCGGTGGGTCTTGTGCGACCAAAGTTGCTCTTTCCGAGCAAGCTCGCGTGATCAACCATTAATTTAACTGCCACATGCCAGAGTGGTTAGCGTTCTCCCAGTGACCCCACAACATCACCTGAACTAGGCTGCCCACCTAGTTTGGTTCTCCAGGGGTGGCTGACTGGGCCACCCTATGCCACCCTATTTATCACTCACAACGCCGACATCGAGTTTTCTGCATAACAGCGGCCTTTAACGCAATCGCGCTATTATAGGTGACAAATTAAATTTCTGCATAATTGGCACAGCTAACTTTGGAGATCATGTGAGCAGACACTCGGAATAAACGGGAAACAACAGTTTTTGAAACTCATTGAAGTAACATTTTGCGCATGTATACGGGCCATAGAGAAAAGCCGGGAGGCTTTGGAAGCCTGCCGCTGCATGGGGCTGTAATTTATGGTGTCAACTGTTTTAGCAACATTGGGCAGCAGGAGCCATATTTCTTCCAGGTCTGGTGGCACAGGGGAAGGAACGTGGCGCTCTGAAAACTTATCAAGTGACCCTAGTGGCTGTGTTTGCCACAGCCACCTGACAGGGCAGTGGAGCATAACTTAACCGCTACACCATTGCGTGAGGAGTATGAGGACTCCCCGCGATCTATGAATGTAGAGAAAGACCAATTCCGCATATATGGACAAGCAGGCAAAACTCAGGCAAAGTGATGCACAAAAAGGACTCCAGGCCGCTGAAGGGAACCATTAACGCTTTCACGTCATACCCTTAAAGTCGAGCCTAAGTGTCCTCTGAAGTTTTTCGCGTGTCTTGTTTGTCTATGAATTAACGTTGATAATATAAAACCAACTCATGTAAGTTTTTGTTCTAAGTAGAAAAGCCAAGCTAACAAACACAAAGCAGTGAGCAGTGTGCACTGCGTCAATCATTGTTTGCTCCACTGCAACAGCATACATTCATTGTGGTTACTCAGTGTGATGTAGCGAACGCATCCCTTCAATATTCCTCCTCAACTGAGCATTACGAAACCTTCTCAAAGATGTTAACAGCTA
The DNA here is from genome assembly GCA_030143305.2 of Amblyomma americanum. NCBI lineage: Eukaryota > Metazoa > Arthropoda > Arachnida > Ixodida > Ixodidae > Amblyomma > Amblyomma americanum. Next base: position 149,260 of record JARKHS020025952.1, on the reverse strand, counting down.
AACCCAGTCAGCACCATGGTTTGCACACTGTCAATTTTTCTGACACATAAGGAGCTGCCCTTGGCCACCATTTTGCCACGAAAACAATGTAGAATAGAGCCAACTGCTTTGCACTGCACAACCTACAAGCAAAAATGAAATCTAAAACATAGATACAGTGGATTCTCAATTCAAACTAGCACAATTCGAGCTTGCAGCTCATTTTAATGCATATTTTCTTTGGTAACAACAACAAGTTCATTAAAAAGACCTCCTTTAAAGCAAACCAATTTTACATTCCCTTTCAGTTCCAATTTTTAAGGGTTGACTGCATTACCAAGGACAGTTCAACAGACACGTGTGCTACACAGCTGAGCATATATTTTTTGCTGCCAGAAATGAACAAATAAACAAACGAACAGCTGTACATTCAGTACACGCAACAGCCCACAAAAACTGAATGCAAGAGAACTGATCATTTTTTAGAAACCATACTGAAGTCCTTCAACTGATATTTCCAGAAAAGACATTTATGTACCCCACAGCACTGCCATTAACATACTCCAATCTACGTACAGAAACAGTGGCATGTAACAAAAGCTTGAAGTGCTTACCTGAAATAACCAATGTGGTACATTGTTTCATCATCAGCACTAAGAACAGTCTGCATTTCAGGGGGGTCATAGAAGTACCTCCAATGGCAAAGAAAGTCATCAGATGTCTTGACACTTTTGTTTGTTAGTTTTCCAGCCAAAACATCAAATGGACCAACTAGTCTCAAGCCAAGCAGGTCGTGAAGAGCACCTGGAGAGGCGAAAAAAAAGTGGGGCGGGGGGGTGCATGAGCGACGCTTGTTCCACTGCAAACAAAATTAACCAGCGATCAGCTGGCGACATAATACATGGTCAACAAATTGCCTAAGTGTTCAAAAACCTGTCAGTGCGGCACAAAACAAGAAATGATAATATAAATAATACAATTTTAACATTAAGAACGCGCCGAAGAAGGCTGCGGGTAGTAACAATATGCAATTAAACAAGTGACCGCGAACGTGCCGCGGTGGCTCAGAAGTTGGGGCGTTCGGCTACTGAGTAAGAGTTCCCGGGTTCGAACCCGACCGCGGCGGCCACGTGTCCGATGGAGGCTAAACGCAAAAGACGCCCGTGTGCTGTGCGATATCAGTGCCCATGAAAGGTCCCCAGGTGGTCGAAATTATTCCGGAGCCCTCCACTACGGCACCTTTCTTCTTTCACTTCCTCTTTTATCCATTTCCTTACGGCGCGGTTCAGGTGTCCGCCGATATGTGAGAAAGATACTGCGCCATTTCCTTTCCCCCGAAATACAATTTTTTTTCAGCCCTCCACTACGACACCTCTTTCTTCCTTTCACTCCCTCCTCTAACTCTTCTCTTAAAGCGCGGTTCGGGTGTCCCCCGGGATATTTGAGAGTTACTGCGCCATTTCCTTTATTCCTCAGAACAAATTTTCAAACCGTGACCGCCCTTGTTAGGCGCTTGCTTAACACACAAAGCCGTACTTGAGGGGTCATTTTTGCTCAGAGAGCTGCAGAAGTCCCAGAAGTCATAAAAATCATCCGGCATCTCCACCAAAAACTTCTGCTTGATTGACTCCCGAACGTCGTCAGGCGAGTCTGGAAGCTCGTTGTCATCGTTCCCTTGCATCTCCGTTCCTTTAGCTGGTTCATCGGACCTATCAGCAGTTGCTTTTTTCTCTTTTTTCGGCGATGACACATCTGTCACGGGTGCGTGTTGGCCAAGCTTCGCTGCATTGTGTCAAGAAACGAGAGCACCGATTAGAAAGCTAAATTGACCAAGGTTGCGAAGGTTGACAATAACATCTCTTTAATAATCAATACATACTCGTATCTTTAGAAGTCGCAGCTTCGTCAGATGGCTCCTGCAAGCAAAATTTGGCAGATTGCATTAATAACTCCTCGTTCTTTGCGGGAAACTTAAGTTTACATACCTTTGACTCTGGGTGCTTAAACTTCTTTAAATGGTCCGCATTCTTACGATAGCATTTCGAGCCGTATTTGCACGGTTTTCTCCCGTCGTCATCTGCAGGGCGCTTTCGGTCTTGGGGCATTCTGATATGCTTCTCACACGGTTGCAATCTTGAGACTTTTTGATCAAGAGAAATCAGATGAAACCAAAACAAATACACACGGATACAGGCGCAAAGCGCGCGCTGAACTGCACCGGCTTTCGGCTAAACCTGGCCAAACTTCGCTTGGCTTTCGTTTCTCGCGATTAATGAGCGGGTAAAATATCCAATATTTAAAAAACAATCTTTCACAAAAATACGTCCACATAAAGTTTTGAAAAATCTAAATTGCTTATTTACTACTTAAAAACTCGGTTCCGAAGAACTGTCGTATTCCAGGAATTTCAGCAGCAAATTATTGCCGCCAGGGGCAGTTGCGGCGGCGCCCGCTAACATGGTGAATATTTGCTTCTGAGGATCGCTGTGCCTGTCCTGTCAACGTTGGAATCTTATCCGTTTCATACGAGTATTGTCGATACGGCAGCGCGGCAGCGAGTGATCATCGCATGCCCTAAACTTTGGGGTTTGTGTCGGCCTTGACCGCATCTGCACACGGCGTAAGCACGGCTCCAACAGCGAGGTTCATCGGAGGTAGTACCCACAGCGTAACATGGCTGCTATCCGGAAAAAGCTTGTGATAGTCGGAGATGGAGCTTGCGGAAAGACCTGCCTTCTCATCGTGTTTAGCAAGGACCAGTTTCCCGAAGTTTATGTCCCCACTGTGTTTGAAAACTACGTGGCCGACATCGAAGTCGATGGAAAGCAGGTGCGTATCGCCGGTAGCTGCAGCGAGCTCTCGCTATCCGTTGGTACAGCCCATTCGCAGTTTTAAGCCTAATGAGGCTGCGAGCGTCCCTTGTAGTAAACAAAAAAACGCTTCCAATGTCGTGCAGCAAACGTATTCGATCTTCATAATTGCGTGTTATATATGCACGCAGATGTTTTTTTGTGCGTGCGCACAGTCGTTTTGTTGTCAAGACCGCCTGTTGACGGGGTTTGCAGGCGTGACAACCGTCGGTGACAAACGATCGGGCGAGGAACGCACAGCATTGGCACAGCTCAACCCGGCGTCTTGCCGGTGCGAAAGTCTGTGCTTGCAGACGTCGCTTCCCTAATGTTCCGGGACATCACTGTTAGAATGGTCATTTGCGCGCCTTTTATTGCTCGTGGCCGTTCCTTCGAGGTATCAGGCCCCGGCGACCTCGGCGTGTTGTCATGCCGGTGACGAGCGCTTTATTAAAGGGGGCGGGGGACCACTTCTCCGTGATGTGCTACCGCTTTCTTTTTCGAGTATTTTTATGCAGCAGCTTTGGTGACGCATTGGTGTGCGAATCCCTCTAGGGAGCCCTCAAGACATTCGTCTTGCTCTGTGTTCGTTGGGCGCGTCTGGGGTGTGCTATTGATTCATTGCCGGCGCCTGCGGTAGCGGCGTTATCACGCGCTGCTCCGAGGGCGTGCTTCAGGATGCGGAGCGCATGACTAATCCTCGCCGACGGAACGGCTCGAGGAGGGTAGCAGCAGCGCGTCGCCTTTATTTTTCTCTCTCTACGTTTTGTTTTCGTCAACTCTGCACGCCGCCTTGACGCCGGAGCGCTTGTTCGTCCTCAGTCACGTAGAGCGGAAATCGAGAGCGCGAAATCTCCTTGGCGCCCCGTTTTCTTGTCTCGACTCGGGTAGCGAGTGGCAGCAGCCGGGCGGCCGCTTTGCTTTTTGAAATCCCCCTCGACAGCGCCCACCGGAGGCGGCTTCGTCGTCGTGTCGGCTGCGCCGTCTTGGATGTTGTCTGGCGTGCGCCGGTTTCGTTCTCGGCCGAGTTGGACGGCGATGCTCGCGCCCGAACCCGGAGAGCGGTGGATCGATAGGGGCCGCATGTGCTCGGGGACATCCCCGGCCTCCACCCAACGAAAGCTCCGTTCCGCTTGTTGCTTGCTTCAGCAGCGTGCATCGTTTCGCATCGGTCGTTCCTCGTAAAATTTGGCCGTTTTCGTCTACGAATGGAGGGACCTGCAGGGGGATGTGGCATTAGCGATTTCTCGGGAATTTTTTCGGCGCGTTTGTGCGGACGATTTCGGGGTGCGGAGAGCGAACTGTTGCATTTTGCTCCCGCTGCTCGTTGTCGTCCGAGCGTTGCGAAGTGGGTGGGCGTAGCCTTTAGAAGGCGGCGAATTGTCGCTGGGTGTGATGCCGATGCCCCTACAGTGCAACGATTACGCGCGCGCGTCCTGATATGCCTTCGTCGTAGTGCACTAGCTTCCTCGGCTGTCTGTAGGTCGCGTGAATAGCGTGTGAGCCTCCGGGGGAAATGACGGCGTCGCCTGAATCCGCGTAGTTGCGCGTCCGTTGCTCCACTGTCCCTGTTTCTTTCCATGTTTTTTTCTTCTTTCGCCTCTTTCACGGCAGTTTCGTCTGGATGCAGTGCACGGACGCGCCGAGTGTCGTGCCTGACCCGATGCGCCTGGACTGACGTAGTTTAGTATCTCGCGAGGCGTAAGGAGGCCGGGTGCGATAACGGGCTGCCGGTTCCACTCGTTCATCGAACGCCCCGTGGCAGTACCGACCTTTTTTGTATCCATAGGGGCCGACTTCTGCGTGATGTTTTATGTGGGGCGCGTATTCGTTTAACATGACTCCTAAGGCGTGCTTTTTGGTCTTGGCCAAGCAAATAAAAAATGGAATAGCTGGGTGCCTGCTGCGGCGCGCACTGCTTTTATTGTTTACTTCCACTGTGTAGTGCAGTTGGCAGCAAACGAATCAGTAAGGGTCCAGATCAATCCTTGCTCTGAAGTTAAGTGGCAAGCTGCATTACAATATATGTTCATGTGCACACACTGTTGCTGTTTGTTTTTTAACCAGAGGTTTGTTGGGAGCTCAAGCCAGCAGGTTGAAATGAGCTGTTAAGTAAACGACATTGAAGTGACGAGAGCAATGCTGGTTGGGTCATTTTGTCATTTATCATATCTGCGTTGTGTGACTGGGCAGTTTGGCAAGTGAAATTGTGCAACATAGCTTGCTTTTATGTTGTTGCAAAAGACTCTTCTGTGCTTTGCAATGTCCCTGCATGCTTACATAAAGAACCCAAGTAGTCCAAAATTAATTCTGTGGCTCACTCACTCTTTCCTTCACCCTTCCTCCATCCCTTCCCTCACCAAAGACAGTTCGGGGGTCCACCCTGAATAAATTAATTTCTGTGCCTTTCCTTTTCTGACAGCCTGTTAATATTTTGGTGGAGTGTTGCATTTGTTGGCTGAGAATGAGGGGATTTGGTGACCGCTGCAGCCTGGCACAAGATCACCTAGTACTTATTTATACTCGTTGACCTCAGTGTCCATGTGCCAAATGGTGTTGGGGCACTTTCGTATGCTTTTTTTTATATAGCATTCGGTCACTCATGTTCAAGGTCAAAGTTTACCCGCCTCGGTCGCTCGATGGCTGGGGCACTCGGCTGCTGAGCCGGACTTTTTGTGTTCAAACCTGGCCGCAGTGGCCACGTTTTGATGGAGGCGAAATGAAAAGGTGCCCCTGTGCTATGTGGTGTCAGTGCCTGTTAGAGATACCCAGGTGGTCCAAATTATTCTGAGGCCCTCCACTTTGGCACCTCTTTCTCTTTTTTCTTTCACTCCCACCTTCCTGCCCTTACAGAGGGGTTCCGTGTCCGCCAGGATGTGAGGCAATTACTGCACCATATCCTTTTCTTCTAAACCTGTTTGCAAGAAGTAATAGGTTAGATGATGATACACACAAGGAACTTCCAGATTCGGAGACTGATTTTGTGTTGACGGCATGCGCAAAATTACAAGCATTTAATTTTCTTGTTATAATGCAGGTTTCATCTCTTTGTTCAACATGACAATCGTGGGGTTTAACATCCCAAAATGACACATGGAACATGACTAATGTCGTAATGGAGGATTCTGGATTAATTTAGACCTCTTGGGGTTATTTAATGTGCTCTGACACCGCACAGCACACAGACACCTTTTGCGTTTAGTCATCATCACAGCGCAGCTCTACAGGGCTGGGATCTAGGGGTTCTCACTAATGCTGCAAACGGTTCTTGCCACCAGGGTGTGGCCGCCATGGCTGGGATTGAACCCGGGTCCTCCGGCTCGGTAGCCGAGCGCCCTAACCACTGGGCCACTGCGGCATATTGTTGTCTTACACTCCTTTTGTACTTTATTAAGAGAGGTAATTATGTAGCTGGCATATATGAGGTATTAGCTGATGTTTTGATGTAGCTACTTGTTCTGGGATGTGGACATAAAGGCTAGTAATTATGTTTGTGGTGCACAACAGTGACTTTTGTTAGAGTCCATGGGGCCCTTTGCAGAAGTTGATTACTGACCACCTGCAAACAGCCATTTGGTTTTCCAGTTCGATTTTTGAATTATTGGCACATTTTCAATTTTGTTTTTGAGGCAGCAACATTTCTTTTTCTTTCTTCTGAAGCCACTTAGCTCCTAATACCATTGCTGAATTTTGAAAAAGAATGAAGGGCTTGACATCCATTCTTTAAATAAAAGGCTATTTAGTGGCACTCAAAAACAGGCGCGGTAAAAGTGAGAATTGCTAGCACAGGGCTGTGTTGTTATTCCAACATTAAGGACAAAACAACTTCATGGAGCCTTTGTCTTCGTTTTGTGTGTGTGTGTGTGCTGCTTGTCACATGCTTACATCGTGTACGATGGGTTAAAGTTTTGAAGCAAGTTTTCGTCCGTATTTTGTGTCCATGCATATGATGCACATTTTTGGTTTCTGTTTTGCTAGGTGGAGCTGGCATTGTGGGACACGGCTGGCCAGGAGGACTACGACCGGCTGCGGCCTCTGTCGTACCCTGACACAGACGTGATCCTTATGTGCTTCAGCATTGATTCACCTGATTCTCTGGAGAACATCCTCGAGAAGTGGCACCCTGAGGTCAAGCACTTTTGCCCAAGCGTCCCCATAGTCCTGGTCGCCAACAAGAAGGACCTGCGTTCGGACCCAGCCACCGTCAAGGTGCGTCTCTGCGAGCCACACAGAAGTGGTGCCTGCCACATCTAGACGCTTAAGTTTTTTTATGTCACATTTATTTTGAAACAAAAAAAAAACAAATCTGGGTCAGTTCTGTGAACTGCATCATTGTAGACACCTCCAAAAGTAAATTTGATGCTCTCCAAGAGGCAGGAGCAATGCAGAGACACATTGGTGACATACAGTGCCCAGTCATGGTCTGATTTATTTAGAAAATAGAACAAACATATGAGTTTAGAAGAGGTGGCACCAAATTGGCAGCATATACCCATTTCTGCTCTATTAACTTAATCTATAGCATTCTACCTCGGGAAGGAGCGTGTGTAGATCGTAATTCACCGACTTCATCAGATGTGCTAAGTGGTACGATATCGTTTCGCAATGAGGGTGGTTGCACTTGTAGGCCGAATTTTTTATGTTCATTTATTGCATTCATCAACGAGCTTATGGTGTTTTTGTTTGTCATGAAATTCCGAAGTGAATGGTAACATACAGTGAAAATCTAATTGTGCAGATACCACAAAGCAGTAGACACGTATGGGCACTGTGTATGTGCCATTTTTCTTCATAGTAGTCACTTTCAGATTGCTCAGGTTTTCATTATGTGCTAGCAGTCTGCCCAAACCAGTGCCCTACTGAACAGCAGGCCTTGATTATGGTTCATAACATGTTTCATTCTCTTACTGCATAAAAACAGCTTACTGCCACTTACTTGCATTTGTGTTGATTAGCAGTCCTCAAAAGTTAGATCACTGCGAAGGTATTCTTACGAGTCAGTGTTAGAAATTGCCCGAGTATGCTAGAGAAAAAGTTGATACACCATAACCGCTGCTTCCAGTTACCTCTATAACACAATCGTCCTATCTTTGGAATGAGAGATGTTCAAAAGAACCATGAGACCTACTATGTGGAATGAGCCAGCTGCCTGAATGTTGATGGTAGCAGCAGTAACTACTGAGTATGTCTTTCAGTTCAAATTTTTTGCATGGAAATCTCTACAAAGGTTTCTGGAAATTGTTTGTTTTAGGCACCGTTGCAGCTTGTAGCAATACGTGCTTCATAGACTGTTGTTCTTGCAAGTCACAGTGTGTCATAATAGTAACCCAGAGCTGTATGTCCTTCTTAGCTGGCATTTAGTGACGGACTAGTGTGAAATTCCACTTGAATGATTCTGCAATGGTAACCCAAGTCCTTGCCATCAAATTTCCCGTTCAATGTCTAATGTGCAGTACTCTGTTGGACAATGAGTTTTTTTTTTTTTTTTTCAAGATGTGTTTCTCTTACACAAGTAATGCTGCAGTCAATATCTGGGAATTCCATTAACTGGGGCATTGGACTGGACCGCCCATATTGGCACAGTTAGTGCAAAAACTTGCCGAATTTTACTCAAAATATGCACTCAGTGTAGTTACTTAGAGCATGTGCAAGATAGCTAAGAGGTTTGCCACGGGAATATGACCTTATTATTATAGGAATTCTCAAATCGGGAACGGTAGTCTGAGGTGGCTGTCTGCACGCAGGAAAATATTGAGGTTAGCTCAGTTGTAATGAGATACTCAACAAATAACTTTTACCAAAAACAACTGCATAAAAAGTCCTAGACGTGGCAATCTCTAAAAATTTGGCCACGGCAAAGTTGAGCAAATGTGCTTAACTTTTCATTCTTTCTATAAACACTTGAAGAGTGGAACATTCCCCCAGATGCCGCAGTCTGTGCACCCCATTATTCATTTATTGTAGAGGGTGCCCTGTGAACCGGTGTTTTATCTTGTACACTTGCTATACTACATCTGTTTCTTCTGTGACATATTTTGTCTCCTTGGTGCACTCCCTTCAAACAAGATACGTTCTTTTTTTGGTAACTTATTGAATGCTTTGGTTTCCACGTGTTGTTTTTCTTGATGTAAGTGAATAACCTCCCTATGGTGCTGCCCTTTGGGTGTGATAGGTATTCATAATAAATGCAGTGAAGCATTATTATAGCAACTAGGTAAAAATGTCATAAGTTTGACATCACTAATGTTTGTACTAATATAAAATTTTGCGAAAACCTCGCGCTGGATAAGCAAAATTTAATGGGTGACAGGGCGGAAACTAGGAAAGACCTTTTCTGTAGCTTTAGCACCATTTCGTAGTTGCTTGTGGTGATTGTGGAGGCCGCAAAAAAAAAAAGATAAATCGGCAAATGCCAGTTATGTTGTCTTCTCTAGGCGCAGCACGCAGTGGTGGCAATGCCAGCTAGCGTGACTTCCTTGCATTACGGTAGAGTTGCGTAAAAACAACATTAGGACGAATGCTATACTGTTTGCATCCCCCTCTCCCCCCCAAACACACACACCTTTGATTTGAATTGAACATTTTTATGTGATGATGTATCTCTGTAACAATATAAATAGCATAGCTCTGTGGCAGCTCTTTGGCTACACCTCCATTTCAATCGGAACCAAAAAAACATTCAGGGAACATGTCTTAACTCGTAAGAAGTACCTAATTGGGCTTGGGGTTATTTTTCATATGAGAACTAATTAAGCTATTTCAAGACTAATTGTTTTTGAAAACAGGAGGAAATTCATTTACATGCCTAATTTTACTGCGATATCTCTAATAATAAAAATTTTCATTTTAAGATCCATGTCTCCCCTTAAGACAGAAGTTGTAGACTATGCATCCGTATATGAAAACCCATACAGGAGAGTGTTTGGTTTATTTGGAAGGCGAGTCATACTGAATGAAATGATTATGCAAGCAACCAATTTTCTGACTTGTTTCTGTCTCCTGTTAAATTTTTTCTGAATATTTTATCCCATTTAATGAGCCCCCCCCCCCCCAAATTTTCAGATTTTTAAGGAAAAAAGTGCTTTCATTATGCGAGTAAATGCTGTAATCGAGACCTTGTAAATAATGTTGAGTCATGATGTGGATATATGAGTATCTGACAGAAGTGGCAAAATGAATAATGAGAAAAGGTTGGCATTTTTTCTGTGCAGTCTTGTCATATGTTTACAGGAATCTGAAATTATGAAAACTTTTTAAACTGCATCATAATTCGCGCTTGAAATGGATATATAAGTGGATGAGTACCGTATTTTATAAACAAGCATTTGACCAAGCATCCTGCAGTTTCTCTTCTTGTTCTGCAGCTCATCCTTGTATTATATTTTTGGTCACCTCAAGTTCGGAGCACTGACATTCCTTGAGCCACCTGTGTGTTTGCTGAACAACTGTCGCTTCTCTCTTGACTCAATTTATTCCATGTACCGATTTCTGGGACAGCCAGAAGCACTGTGAAATGAAGGGCAGTTGGAGAGAGATACGTGGGGATGTTTTCTTTTTTTTTGTGTGTGAAGGCTAGGTTAGTTATTTGAACAGTGCTTTGATGAGAGGACTGCCGTACAAGTAGTAAGCTAGGTGAAAATATTTTTCACTTGTGCATTGGGAAAATCTCGGCTCAATTTATAGGCATCTTGCATGCCGTCCATATTCCCCTATTTGGGCAATACTTTGAAGAAGGTTGCAGGAAGGAACAGTGATTGGTTTAAAAGCAGTGATGGCATGTAGGAGTAGTGTGTACAAAAGCTGACGTCCTGCATGAGCAAGAGAATTTTCTCATTTTGCAGTGTTTGCATGTCCTGTAGGGGCTCTACATTGGTTACTCACACTCAGTGCTTGCGTTCTGCAGGAGCTGGCGAAAATGAAGCAGGAACCTGTGAAGAGCGAGGAGGGTCGTGCCATGGCTGATAGGATCAGCGCTTTTGGCTACCTCGAATGCTCGGCTAAGACTAAGGAGGGCGTGCGGGAGGTGTTCGAGATGGCCACCAGGGCAGCGCTCCAGGTCAAGAAGAAGAGGAAGAAGAGGTGCTGCCTCATGTAGAAGACAGGCTGGCCGCCACTTCTCCCTTTGCGTCCCCCCTCTCGCACAGACTCCTCCTCCTCCTCACTGGCAGCCTCAGGCAACAGCTCTCTTCTAAACTCTCTCTCCCCCCTCCCTTTTTTATGAAGCGCTTGTTCAAGGTTATCTCTGCTCTGTTGCTCCCAGTTCCCTTATGCGCACATCGCTGCCGTGGCTACGCGGTTTGCGTTTGTCCCAACTGCATGACTGCAGTGGCTGTGCTTGTTCTCATTTTTCACTTTAGGATCTTGGTTCTTTTACTAGTGCTGTGGCATGTTTACAATGGCTGCTGCAAAGCCAGTGCCCCCCCAGTGAGGCTTTGCGGGTGGGAAGCTAGCCATTCTCTCTGGTGAACCTGGTTATGTACTCACACCGTTAGTCCAGGCAGAAGCGCTCCTTCCAGAAGCCACTTTGGACGTGCCTCGCTGAGTAGGTAACTCGGTATATTTGCTTGGGCCGCTGAGGGGAGGCAGTGTCACGAGACAGCAGTCACACATTTTCTATCATGACTCGTGCCTTGTCGCTACAGTTAGGCTCCTCCTCTGCTCTGTGCTGTTTATCGCTCAAAATGCAGCATGCCCTGTGGCCAAATTGACTAGTATGTCAGCGTGACTCACAAGAATTTTTTTGTCATTAAGTATCGCGGTTTTGCGCGTTTTGTTTGTCTTGCCCTCTTTACCTTTTTTTTTTCTCTCTGACATGCTATGTCACTTAAAAGGAGCATTGTTGTTAGCCCAAATTTTTTTTTCGGTAATGAGATCATGACATTGTCAAGAAAGAGCAGCGAAATGCTGGTAATATGTTGTTAGCCCAATTTTTTTTTTCTGCAATGAGATCATGACATTGTCAAGGAAGAGCAGTGAAATGCTGATAATACATTGCTTTTGAATAACCCTTGTCAAGTATTCTTTATGCAGTTTTTTTTTTTAGTGTTATGTATGATCTCTTTGGTTGATAAATAAATGTTGTCTCAAAACTTTTGTGGTCACTTTTGCTTCAGAAAGCTGAAAGTGCATGGTCGATGAAGCGAAGGCAACGTTGCTTTTCATCCAAGGGCGCACTGGAGAGAGTGTAAACTATAATGAAACATGACGAACACTCGTGAAAGATAAAAAGACTGCATTTTAAACAAACAAGTGATATTTTACTGAGGTGTGGTCACATGATGAGCTACAGTGATAATGGCGTGTTTCACCGCCAGATGGCTTTTTTGTGATTTTCAATGCCTTCGTTTCAGTGCCTTCAATATCTTCGTTTCTTTGATATTGCAGTGCTCCACTCATGGAATTTGAGGCACGATCTTTTCATTCCCACCATAATCTCATGACACATTTTGCTTAATGTTCAGTCCATTTTACACTCGGATTGTCGGAAACAGACTGCGCCATAGGGCAGACAGGTTAGGGTGTACAAAAACAAACATTGCAATGAGGACTTTCATGGTGTACTTTTTATAAGTGGGCTTCTGGCACCTGCGCCTTCGTTTCAGCCAAGCATCGCATCCGGGGACTTCAGGTCTATCAGGTTTTAATCGTTGCATTGATCTCGTTCGTGCTAGGCCAGTATCCATTATAATGGGCGCACCTGCATGGAGTTATACGTTACCGTTTGCACTTCAACATTAGTTTCCAGACTCCAGCGGTCTGCCACTTGTTTAAAAAATGAAACTTGATACATCCTTACGGGTTATTGCACGCTTTATGCGCATTACAGGCAGATATGTCGATGATTCTTCAGCCAGCTCAAGGGCTGGTAAAAATTGGCCTCGCTCACAAGGATAAGGCAGTGGCAGATTAATTGCTTCTGAGTGAGGCAAGCACAAGTGTCCCTGAAAGTGTGACTGAAGTGGCTGACATAAATGAAAAACACGAGAGGTTTCAATGTGAAGGAGATTTAGTACAGCTTTCTAAGCATTTGAGCTACTGTTCTCGAGTGCGTGCAGTGTAGGGGCTCGTCAACTAAACCTGGTACGACATTTCGCAAAGGTGTCTCCTCGTCCAGTGTAGAACTAAAATGAAGACCTCTCAGGTGCGAATGCATGCAAATAACAACAGAATAACTTTTCTAGATTTGGAGCCTAAAATCTGCATGCTCCCGATTCGAATTTTTGGTGCTCCAGTCTGCTTCTAAATAGACATTCTTCTGCTTCAGAGGGCTCCAAAATGTAAATTCTAATGCTCCAAAAATGCTCACAATTGCATATTTTTTTGCACGCGGGTGCATAGGGGTGCTCATCAGAGCATGCATGCATGTCCCGCCTGTGTTACCTGCGCTGTCGTGCTCGTCGCTGCTCCGGCCTACACGAGAGGTGGGTGGTCACCAGCACCACGAAGTGTCATGGCTGATGGGCGCACTGCTTTTGCGCGGGAGATTGGGGAGAGAGCAAGTTTGGGTGCTAGTTAGCCAAAATTTGCTGGCCCACAGCACGGAGGGAAAGTTTTCGAAATTCTAAAAACTAACGGCTAATAGCAAAAAATAGTAAATCATCCTAATTAGCATTACCTCTTTACTGTTGTCTGCAAAACCTAGTATTATTGTGCTAGTATTTTTGAGATTTTTATAACAGAATGGTGGGTTTCCTTGAAATGCCGGTTATATATTCTAACCTTCACTCCCTGCACTTATATAGTGCATCCCGCAATGAACACTTATCACACAGTATAGGGTGTCACGAATTTAATATATCAGACATAATTGCTGCTAATAAACGAAAACATCCAAAACAAAAAATTATTAAAACGAGATATCCGAGACTGGATGTGCGAAGGGAGCCCGTTTGAACTTTATGCTGATGATTTGGGATCTCGCACTGGAAGACTGCCGTGAACTCCGACAACGTCGTGAGTGGCTCGTTGAAGCGTCGGCTCGCATCTCCGTCCTCTCATCCACGTAGTATCTGCTGGAACAGAGCGCCTAGCAGGAGGCCACAAAGAAAAGTTGCTCCTGAGTAAGGCTACACTCCTTGGAAGATGTGCCGCTCGGGTGTCGCGGGATGCCTAGCCTGTAGCCGTATAAGGCGGCCAGAAGAGCCTTGACATCCGCATGGTGCGGGGACCACTCCGACGGCAAATCGACAGCAGGACTTTCGTCGCGACAGAACATGGGTGGTGGTTGTCGGCAGCGGCTTAGCGTGTCGTAAGGGGAGCCTGAAGACGCTTCTGAGGATTTCATCCGCAATGAAGCGTACGGAGGGTGGCGTAGTTCACAGCCGGCGGCAGGTCCAGGTGGAAAAGCGGGAACATAAAGTTGTCGTGAGAGGCAGTCAGTGGGCCATGGACGCTCCATAGATGCCTCGGCATGGAGCCTGGCTTGAGGACATGTGTCAGGTCGTACTGCTGTAGCCGCAATCGCACGCTCATCAGGTTCAGCCAGTAGATGAAAAAGATAGCTCTTGGTGTCGGTTCTGGGAGCACGCTGGCTAATAAGGTCCACATGGTGTCGTCACCTTCAGCCTGGACATCGAGCAAGGGCTTGCTGTGGCATGTCATGACTTCAGTGAGCTTTCCTCTTATACCTGCAGTCTGAAATCCTCGGATGTTGAGAAACAGGCGAAGCCACCCGACGCCCATGCTGTTTTCGATCGGCAAAAGGCAGCGCCATGGCTGTAATGATGTAGGAAGGCCCATCAGTTCCAGTGTAGCGTCCGCTATTCGCTGGTCGGCCGTCCAGTCTAACTCGTGAGCTACGCGAAGGCCCAGCGTTAGTGCCTCCCACTTCGCGGACATGAGAACGAGAGCAATTGCCCGGTGAAGACCGTGTTTTCAACCCGTACGATGTCGATGGACGATAACCGCTGCGATGCGACAAAATGAAGTACTTATTAAGCAGCACCAGTTGGCGTCCGTCGGAGATTCCGGGTGTCGCTTCGGTCAGGTTTCGTATAGGCATCCGCAGAATTCTTTGTTTAGGCTTGGCTATTTCTGACAGCAGCGCTGCTAGCGTCAACCGGTTCATCGCCTCGATAATAGCGACGATATCACCGGCTGGTGATGCAGATATGTCGAAAAGGCGGAGCATGCTGCGGACGTACTGCTGGCACCCCACTGACTCTGCCGATCCCCTTGTCTGGCCGGCGAATGTACGCATGGAAGCGATCCAGGCGCGGAATGCGGCACTGTGTCCAATTTTGAGCACTGAGTCTCCAGTGACTTTGCGAGAGCGTCTCAGGTCAAATGTCACTTGTAGCCACAAGTGCAGATTCCAATTTCCTGAGAGGTACAGTAGAATCTCGAGCAGGTCCCACCGTGATGTCAGAGGCCATGGGAGATGGTGCTCGGCCATTTTCAGCCTGAGCAGGCTGCTCTCCGAGGACTCGATGCATGCCCTGGCATACTCGACTACACTTCTGACGACACTCGACGCCACTGACTGCACGGGGAGCCCACTCGATGGTGTTGAGAGCGCGACCGTACATCATGTCTTCAGCGGCGTCGATAACGGAAAGCAAATGGTATTCGTGCTTCCAGTCGTCGCGGACAAAGCGGTAAAAATTATTGCAGGGGTCCTGGGAGCGATTCAGAGGATATTCTGTGGCACCCGTGTACATCTTGCAGGCTGTACTGTCGCATCCAAAGGAGAAAGGCAGGCAAGCATGGTCGGTGTAGGCAGCTCGGGAGGCAGCGTGGAACAGGTGACGGTACCGGATGCGAATCCACACCTCCGACTCTGAGTAGACGAACAAGGCGACGGCGCAGAAGATGGCTGCAGCGAGAACACCGTTGAATCGCGGGTTGACGGTCCAGTATACCCGGAGAGCAGTCACGCTGGCTACCTGCGCACGTGAAGGGCAAAACGAAGACGCCATCATTCATTGTCGCATTGAGGTTCGGCCAGTTCGTATCGAGGGGGCGCTAACAGCTTCCCTGCTGGTGCAGAAGAATTTATGATACTCTAGACAGGGCAGACGGGGGCCAATACTAAACGAGAAAGGATTTCTTGTACGTGCATTGCTCCTTTGCACTTTATGTATACGAGCAAAAAAAAAAGTAGACATCGCCGTGGGCTAAGCCAAAAAAGCGGGGCACAGGTGGTCACTCAAGCTTGGAGGCACACGAGGTATATATCAGTGTATGTATGTATGTGTGTGTGCACGCGTATGTATGTATGTATGTATGTATGTATACCCGGTGTATGTCAGTGCATCAGAAAAGCAGTACAGAGCGAGGTACGCTTATACATCCATGGGATGAAATGGATGCATCGCGCTTTCTCAGTGCCTTTGTTCCTCATTCCATACTGAGTTTCTCTGTCACGCGACATGTCCATGAGTGCTCTAGCGCCTTCTCCTTCCTTAGAAATATTTAGTTCTCGAACGCCTGATTTCGAACGTGATTTTTATAGATTTGCCTTTGAGATTTTCGGCTCACCAATACAACTCTTCGCTGGCTAATGAGACTGCACCGCAGCAAAGACCTAGTGATCTGAACATCCGGCTCTCATGCAGGAGCTGCGGGGTTCAATCTCCAGTGCCACCGGGCACTCACCGGTGATTAGATGGGTAAAAGCTTTTCCCTGGTCTGGTTAGCTTGGGAAATGGGTATTTGACTCCACCTTGTGAGGACGAAAATACCTTGTGCCATGGCGCTCTTTGGCTTCGGATACCCTTGCGCCTTAAAAAATCAACTAATGAAAACGGCAGCCATCTCCCAGCTTTATTTAGTGACACATTCATTTACCAATTTCAAACGTATAAGCTTTCAGTTTGCCATTAATTCTCACTTTCTGTGCCACTCATTAGTGTGTCCACAAACCAATGAACTTGCAGACCCCACGGAGATAAGTGAAAGCAAATTAGACATGAGCAGTCTCCGTGAAGAGTGCGTCATTTATTCACAGTAACGAATTTTCTCGTTAAGTCCAGCCTAGATATGTATCAAATCTTGCCTATACATCAAACACAGATTATCACCTTTAAAATTCAATGTAAAAGTATAGGAAAGTCTCTACGTATATCGAACTACGATTTCGCTGATCGTCTGATACATCGAACAGCGCGCCCCGCCGCTTCTTCGAACGAAGCTCTTCGATTACTTTTCGCGCGCGGAGAACGGTCAGCAGCGCTACCTTGGGCACCTGTTGGCAACGCTAGCGCTGTGAAATCGTGTGACGAGGTGGCCTTCTATCTCCTGCACTCATTTTCCTCTTCACATATCTGTCATGCGGTGAAGTTAACTATACCTAAAGCCCGGCGCAAGTGCTTCGCTTGCTTCACTGCCGAGTGCGTTGTGGAAACCAAGTGTTCTTTAATTTTAATGAGCGACATTTATATTTAGAGAGTATTGGTTAACATGATTACATATCTTGCGATAGGCTGTATCTTATTCGAAAGAACAGTCCGCTGCGGCATCGATGCGAAGCAGGTTAGGCAGGCGGCACGTCACGGCAAGAAACGCGTCACTTGCGTCAGCGCAATGTATTACTGCTTCTAGGTTTCTGATAAGCATATCTGTTGCCCTCCGCATATATCGAATTATCGGTGTATCTAGCTATTTAATTCGCGATCTTCTCCGGATTCTACGCAGCAACTGTACTGCAGCAACGAACGCCGAAAAATGTTCACAAATGGTGGAATATAGAAATTCGTGCTCGAGGTCATCTGCATGCTTGCAGTGTGCCAGAATTCTAGCAAGGGTGCAGTCCTTCAGTGGGCGTGAGATGGTTGCCGTCAGAAAATTTCAAAAAGAGAAAGTGAAGCTGGTTATACGCACGGGTGGCTGATTTATCTTCTTGAGTCATTCGCGATTCTAATAATTACACGTAATTGTTGCGAACAGAGAGCAATAAAAATGCTTTTGACGCCAGGTGTCTGCTATAGATTCCGCGCGGTGCGGTGCGCAAGGATTGCTGGAAACATGCGAGATGCAAGGAAAATAGATTTTCGAAAAATTCGTTTCTCCACGTGTGCTGGATTTAATTGTAAAATGGCAGTCCTAATGCCTCGAGCTTCCCCTAGCCAAGTGCATGCTGTCATAATAATAAATCCACCTTGAGGACTTTTTCTGCTAGCGGCCTCACAAAAAAAAAATAGCTGCGGTTTAACTACTGAAAATTGGTGTTTTGGGGAAAGGAAATGTCAGTGCCTGCCTCATATCGGCGGACACCTGAACCGCGCCGTAAGGGAAGGGACAAAGGAGGGAGTGAAAGAAGGAAGTAAGAAAAAGATGCCGTATAGTGGAGGGCTCCGGAATAATTTCGACCACCTGGGGATCTTTAACGTGCAATGACATCGCACAGCACACGGGCGCCTATGCGTTTTGCCTCCATAAAAACGCGGCCGCTGCGGTCGGGTTCGCACCCGGGAACTCCGGATAACTACTGCTGAACCTGGTTAGAGCCAAAGCTGTGGTGTATCGGGCATGTAGACGCGGCTTGGCGTCTAACGTTGAGTGCGTTCCGCACACTGGACAGGCAGCGCGCCCAAACTGCCAAATTAAATGCCAACCTGCCAAGTTGAATTAATGGTTGATCGCGAGAGGTTTGTCACCCAGTGAACGCTGCGGCCTATTCTACCGGCGAATCGTAAAGTCAAATGTCAAGTGGTGCGACACCATGGTGGACCACATATTATGGTAAGGACTAGCCACACTTGACCTCTGGATCACTTGGAGGTCAACCGGCAACGCACGGCGGAATCTGCTTTACCCAGAGTAAATTTCGCGTCAAATTGGTTTTTCGTATTGCTGTACTTTAGTGACCCCGCCGCGGTGGCTCAGTGGTTAGGGCGCTCGGCTACTGATCATAATAATTAATAATTGGTTTTTTGGGGAAAGGAAATGGCGCAGTATCTGTCTCATATATCACTGGACACCTGAACCGCGCCATAAGGGAAGGGGAAAGGAGGGAGTGAAAGAAGAAAGGAAGAGAGAGGTGCCGTAGTGGAGGGCTCCGGAATAATTTCGACCACCTGGGGATCTTTAACGAGCACTGACATCGCACAGCACACGGGCGCCTTAGCGTTTTTCCTCCATAAAAACGCAGCCGCCGCGGTCGGGTTCGAACCCGGGAACTCCGGATCAGTAGTCAAGCGCCCTAACCACTGAGCCACCGCGGCGGGTGCTACTGATCCGAAGTACCCGGGTTAGAAGCAGACCGCGACGCCCGCGTTTCGATGGAGGCGACACGCCAAGGCACCCGTGTGCTGTGCGATGTCAGTGCACGTTAAGCATCCCCAGGTGGTCGAAATTATTTCGGAGCCCTCCACTACGGCACCTCTTTCTTCTCTCAGTCCCTCCTTTATCCCTTTCTTCACGGCGCGGTTGAGGTGTGCGCCGAGATGAGAGACAGATACTGCGCAACTTCCTTTCCCCGAGAACGAATTTTCAATTTTTCGCTTTAGCGCAGTTAGCGCTAATACAACGTACAGTCTGCAGTTTGTGCGTGCTAAACAATAAGGCCTGTCCTATTATTCATCAACAGACCAAGACAGAGAAAGCTAAAGGAGTACAGGCCTGTGCATAAGGTGCGGGGTGGGGAGGGGGGAAGTTAATGCTAGCGCCAATTCATGCCTTCTGAGCTGCAACAAAAAATATGGTACAGAATTTGCACCCCCTTCCTTATGTCTAATAAGCAGGCCTCAGGCCACCACCCGGCTTTCAATCTGCACACGCCTAATATCCACCTGCAGACCTACACAGACCTAGTTTTAAAGCGAAAGCTTTACTTGCCGCGAACTTGCGATTTCGCTGTGGCAGTGCTCCGAGGAGGAAAATTTCACAATGCGCGCCTCGCTGCGAATATTTCTCTCTTGCTCGCTACCTAGTCAATACTGCGCATGCGCCATTAGTAGCACCGAGCCACATGTGTTCCGCCAATGCGCAGCGCCGCGCCCATAGAGTTTCTTACTATTAACTAGAGGGAAAACTGGCGGCGCTGCACCTGAACCTCCATGGTGGACCACATATTATGGTAAGGACTAGCCACACTTGACCTCTGGATCACTTGGAGGTCAACCGGCAACGCACGGCGGAATCGGCTTTACCCAGAGTAGTAAAAATTTCGCGTCCAGTTGGTTTTTCGTATTGCTGCTCTTTAGTGACCCCGCCGCGGTGGCTCAGTGGTTAAGCACTCGGCTACTGATACGGAGTACCTGGGTTAGAACCCGACCGCAGCGCCCGCGTTTTGATGGAGGCGAAACGCCAAGGCGCCCCTGTGCTGTGCGATATCAGTGCACGTTAACGGTCTCCAGGTTGTCGAAATTATTCTGGAGCCCTCCACTACGGCACCTCTCTCTTCCTTTCTTCTTTCACTCCCTCCTTTATCCCTTCCCTTACGGCGCGGTTCAGGTGTCCAACGATATATAAAACGTACTGCGTCATTTCCTTTCCAAAAAAGAAAATTATTTTTTCTTTCCCTCCCTCCTTTATTCCTTCTTTTACGGTGTGGTCAGAGTGTCCACTGAGATATGTGAGACGGTTACTGTGCCATATCCTTTCCTCAAGAACCAAACAAAACAAGTCAGCCGACGGCGTTCACGGAGTTCATTGGCGTTGACAACTTTGCAAAGGCCGTTCATTTTCACGAAAGGACGAAAGGCGCACTACTGGCTCAGTGGGGTCAGGGGAGACCTCAATCTCGCTTTCATTTACGTGGCGTTGGTGTCCAACTGCAAAAGCCTGCTTTGATTGCGTTCCGCACACTGGATAGGCAGCGCGCCCTCCCTGCCACCCTGGGAGGTGGCATGCAGTTAATGGTTGATCGCTAGAGATTTGTCACTAAATGAACGCTGCGGCCTAGATATTGCTGCAGTGCCGCATGTCAGCCACAACGCTGTCAGCGCTACTGCATTCAGGCCACATCTCTCTCGCACCACCGCCACATGTATTAAAAGCACGAATGAGGCTTCCGCATATCCAGGGATGCGCCGTACCTTTGCTCAAAGCCATCGCCGTCTAGAACATTGCCAACGCCAATGAACACAGTGAACACCAATTACATCTTTCGCTTTGTATATCCTGGAATAAACTGAGCTAATCCACATTAATTTTCTGAGAGGACATGGTTCCACTCAGGCGATCGAGAATACCTCAAGCAAGACAAAATACCAAGAACCGGAACTTTCAGTACGTTCCCTCGAGACTTACAATTAACTATAATTCATGTAGTGGCTAACTGTGCAGCGTGCTCGCGACGCTTCGGATTCGTGCACGGTGCGAAATTTCATTCATCCATGGATCCGTGAATGGCTCGACTCAGGCCATAGCTTCACACGGAAAAATTGGTTTGTTTTTTGCGCAGTATCTGTCTCACATATATATATCGGCGGACACCTGAACCTCTCCGTAAGGGAAGGGACAAGGAGGGACTGAAAGAAGAAAGGAAGAGGTGGCGTAGTGGAGGGCTCCGGAATAATTTCGACCACCTGGGGACATTTAACGTGCACTGACAATCTATAGCCCAGGGGCGCCTTTGTTTTTCGCCTCCATCGAAACGCTGCCGCCGCCGTCGGGTTCGAACATGCATGACAAACAATTGCGGCGCCGCTGTGCGGCCCATACCTGCGGCGCCGCTCCTGGTTCTAGCCGTTCCCTCGTCTGATAGGCGTCCGACGTGGTCCCGGCCCTTGCGGCAAACGACCGCTGAGCGGCACGCCTCATCTCGCGAAGCTCGGACATCTCGAGGAAGCCGAGCTGGCCAAGCCGTTGAAAACCGGGACGCCTTGGAGGGCAGGCGACGAGCTTGTCTCCGCTGGCACTCTCGGGATCCGAATGGGAGGAGCTGCTCGTGGTGCTGCTGCAGGAAGAGCTGACCTCCGCGACGGCCGCCGCTGCGTTCCCGCCTCTGGCTGCGCCGTCGGCAGGTACGGGCATCACTGGGGTCCTGTGGTCGCTGTACCCGAGTGAGAACACGAATGAGCTGTTGCTGCTTCTGAAGCCTCGGCTGCTGCTGTCCGGTGTTCGTTCGATCGGGGTGCGAGCACCGTTGCTGCTGCTGTGGCGCATGCCACGTTCGGAATGCCGCGCGCAGCACCCGCTCTCCTGCGACGCGACCAGCTTCTTTTTCCTTCAGCAGTGCACGTTTTTCAGACGACGCACGTGGCGCCTAAATTGTGGGCATACGGGATAATCGAACTTGAGAAGATGAACACTGCGTCATTCTTATCAGGCTACTAATACTCCTTCAAGTAATATCCACCCTGCCATACCAGTACTGACCTTGCCGCTCAACCCAGCCCCGTCCCCGGCCCCGACCAGAAGACACGATGAAATGACAATGTTGCCGCTACAAGAGCCTATGACCTCATCGACCCGAGAAGCCGCATACAAGGATAAACACGGCCTCCCTACCCTTGCCGTTCGGTGCGTTCATGGGCCTCGGCCGAGGGCTCCAGGCAACCTGTGGGCCAGAAATTTCGTCGGCCAGCGCTCACCAACCGATCATCGGACCAACCGTGGCGGCAGTCCCTTCGCCTCCTTCTATATTTACACATTTTTCACGCCCATCGTGATCTACTGCGTTTCTTCTTCAGTGCAAACGTTCTCGTTCGCGATCGGGACGATCGCTCGGCGGCCCCGAGTAGTGTTGTTGTTGTTGCCACAAAAGGGATGGCACATATCCATGGTGTGGGATTGGCCAGGGATTGGTGCAGATCCAAACAGGAGAAAATTCATCGATATTTATCCCAAGCGGCTATTATCTATCACACCTATCAGGTGTTTCAGTGAAATCTGACCGTCACTAGTAGATTGAAGGACTAGAAGACGACGAACTGTGCAATGGCGCGAGGCCGTCCGCCATTAATATTATGCTGTAACCGTCCGCCATCTCGTCTCAGCCATCGGCTTGCCGTCAAGTAAAAATATCAACCACTGCGCGCGCTCTCATTCTGCCGGCGCTTCTTTATGGCCACAGAGGCATCGCAGCATGAAGAGATGTGCGAGGACAGACAGACAGACAGAAAAACTTTATTGAGCAAGTGAGTTTTCACCCAGGTGGGTCCCTGGGCCACTGCGCGGTCCCGCACTGCATCAAGTAGGTCATGCCGGGACATGACGTCGGCAGCCCGAGTCAGCGCAGCAAGCTGCGATGTCGGGTCTGCAGTCATAAGCAGGACCTCCCAGTCCTCCCAGCTCGATATGGCGTGCTGTCCCCGCGGGGGAGGGTCGGCAGGGCAGCCGAAAAGGATATGGGAGAGTGTGGCGGGGGGGTCACCGCATAGGGAGCTTGCAGGGGTTGTGCCGCAGTAGTGGGATAAAAGCTGAGGGGATGACATAGAGCGGGTCTGGAGGCGTCTGAAGAGGATCTGTTGGGAGTGCGTAAGTGAGGGATGAGGAGGAGGGTAAGTCTGACGGTCCAAACGGGGTATTTGCGTGAGCTCCGCAAAGGTGTGCGCCCGCTCCCTCGAGAATCCTGGATCGCGACTGTCCTAAGCCCGGCAAATCAAACCTCAGGCCAATTTATCGGCAGCCTCGTTTCCAGGGTTCCCAGAGTGAGCCGGCACCCACTGAAGCTCTACGCTGCGCGGTAAATTTTGGGTAGGGGTGTTCAACAATTGCCAGGCAGGGGCGTGAATCCTGCCCCTGACAAAGTTGGACAGAGCGGTTTTGGAGTCGCTGAAGATCTATTGGGCGTCCGAATGTTCAAGGGCTAGGACAATGGCGGTCTCCTCTGCCTCCTCAGGCGTAGAGCCCGAGGGAAGACGGTGAGTTAGGGGGTGAGGTAGGGTTGGATTGTAGGCAACTGCTACCGCTTCATGCGCTGTACATGCGGCGTCTACCCAAACGGCATCGTGGGCTTGCCCATAAATGGAGGGCATTAGCGCGAGCTACGCGGCGAGGGATGTGATATTGGGGATGGAAGTTTCGAGGAAGGGGTTTCACAACGAGCAACGTATGGAGCCTGACAACCAAATTGAAGGAACGGTGCGGCAGTGCCACGAATGCCAAGCCCTGCAGAGGGGCCCACCAAAGGTTTCCTGGGATGAGCTGCATATGAAGATTTCGCACGCCCACTACAACGGTCTCTGACCTTACTGTATACGCCTTCAAGAAATAGGTTGAGGTACGACTCGTCTCAGAAGCTACATCGACCGTAATCATCGAAGTGCTACGAAGCCTCTACGCGACAATCGGAATACCACGGTAAGTTGTGCCAGATCACGGAAGAGCGTTCGTTTATAAAGGTATTCAGCACATCTAGCGGAGTGCAGATGATCACACCAGCCGCTTATCATTCCGCAAAAAACGGACAGGGTGAACGATATGTCGCTGAGCTGAAGAGAGCACTTCAACAATGCCCGCGGTGCAATGCCAAATCGATCAATTCCTGTTTTGGCATCTACGATGACGGAGCATAGTTCCACGGGTGCAACACGCGTGAAAGCGATGTTTGGGAGAGAGTTACCTTGTTCACTATTGACCTTCTGAATCCAGAGAGAAACTTGGGGAGAGAGTGAAGCCCTGCAAGGTAATCCAACGTGTTCTGGGAAGGGGGAGAGAGTGTTGGTAGGCCAATATACCTCAAATAATGTCTGAGGCCACCAACCCACAACCATTGCAAGATATACTTGGCACAAACAAAAAAACATCGCAATGTCTTCTCGGGTTTACCCATCAGTGTGTTTCTGCCCTAATAGGTTTTTCTCAGGCATGAGTAATGTGGTTCTGCGGCAAGTAGTAATACTGCAAATTCTACAGCGTTTCTGCACATCAGAAAACAAGTGAGTAATAGTAAGCTGGTTAATTAGTTTCTTATAATTAGGCGCCCGATTTTAATTAAATTTGGAGGCGGCCATTAGCAATAGCCATTATCAGCTTTTTAATTCCCAAAAACGAGATTATCAGTCTCGCGCCAGAAGACGCGCGCCTTAGAAAAGTCAGCGTGCAAAGACATGTCCCTCAGCGCATGGCGTAAGTGCCACGTGACATTGTCCCGCCTGCGCCACCTGCGCTGTGGTGCTCCTCGATGCTCCGGCCTACACCAGAGATGGGTGGTCACCTGCACCACGAAGTGCCGTGGCTGAGGGCCAGTGCATTGCGCTCGGAAGATTTCCGAGATAATGTTTGAGCGCTAGCTGGCCATAATTTGTTGGGCCAGAGCGCAGGGGCCAAGCTAACAGGCAAGAATAGTAAACCGTCCAACTAATTAACATCACTCACCAAGGTAATGTTCAACAGCCTAGCAAGGGAACAACAGTTCACAATTGGCAGCGAGAGCCTAGAAGTTGTGACGGAATACGTCTACTTAGGGCAGGTAGTGACAGCTGATCCCGATCATGAGAGGGAGATATCTAGAAGGATAAGAATGGGGTGGAGCGCATATGGCAAATTCTCGCAGATCATGAGTGGCAGTTTACCAATTTCCCTCAAGAGGAAAGTGTACAACAGCTTTATCTTACTGGTACTCACCTACGGGGCAGAAACGTGGAGGCTAACGAAAAGAGTTCAGCATAAGTTAAGGACCACGCAGCGGGCCATGGAAAGAAAAATGATAGGTGTAACGTTAAGAGACCGGAAGCGGGCAGAGTGGATGAGGGAACAAACACGGGTTAATGACATCCTAGTCGAAATCAAGAGAAAGAAATGGGCTTGGGCAGGGCGCGTGACGCGAAGGCAGGATAACCGCTGGTCCTTAACAGTAACGGAGTGGATTCCAAGAGAAAGTAAGCGCAGCAGGGGGCGGCAGAAGGTTAGGTGGGCGGATGAGATTAAGAAGTTTGCAGGCAAAGGGTGGATGCAGCTGGCAAAGGATAGGGTTAATTGGAGAGGCATGGGAGGGGCCTTTGCCCTGCAGTGGGTGTAGTAAGGCTGATGATGATGATGATGACCTCCTTTCTGTTGTCTGCAAAACCTAGTATTGTGCCACGTAAGCACTGCCTATTTTTAAAAATCGCTGGTCTACCTGAAACACTTGTTACATATTCTAATCTTCACTCCCTGCAATTATAGTGCGCCTTGCAATGAACACATCACACAGTATCGGGTATCACTAATTTACTGAATAAGACATTATTGCTGCTTATAAACGAAAACATCTAAAGACGGGACGTGCGAAGTGGTCCGTTCCGAACTTAATGCTGACGATTCGGAACATCGCACTGGAAGGCCGATGTGAATTCCGCCGACGGATGTGTGGCTCGTTGCAGCGTCGGCTCGCATCTCCGTTCCCTCATCCACGCAGTCGCCGCTATAGAAGAGAGCGCCTAACCGGAGGCCACGAAGAAAAGTCACTCCTAAGTAAGGCTACGCTTCTTGGAAGACGTACCGCTCGGGTGTCGCGGGTTGCCTAGCCTCTAGCCATATAAGGCTGCCAAAAGAGCCTTGAGTGCCGCATGGTGCGAGGACCACTCCGACGGGTGAATTGAAAGCAGTACCTTTGTCGCGACGGAGATGGGTGATGGTTGTTTGTACATGCTACAAAGAATATGAAGACACTTCTCAGGATTTCATCCGTAATGAAGCGTCCGACGGCACCGTATACAGTGAATCACAGCCGGCGGCAGGTCCAGGTGGTAAAGCGGGAACACATAGTAGTCGTGAGAAATAGTCAGTGGGCCATGGACGCTCCATCGATGCCATCGATGCTTGAGGACATTGGTCAGGTCGTGCTGCTGTAGCCGCCATCACACTCTCGTCAGGTTCAGCCATTAGGCGAAAAAGCCATCTCCTGGTGCGGGTCAGGGAGCACGCTGCGTGATAAGCTTCACATCGTGCCGTCGCCATTGACCTGAACATCAAGTACAGGCTTTCTGTGACCTGTCAACACTTCAGTGAGGTTGCCTCTCATATTCGCAGTCTGGGTCTGGAATCCTCGGTTCGTGGGAAACAGGTGAAACCACCCGACGCCCACGCTGTCTTCGATCTGCCCAAGGCAGCGCCGTGACTGCATCGACATAAGGAGGCCCATCAGTTGTAGTGTAACGCCCGCTATTCGCTGGCCAGCAGTCCAGTGTAACTCATGAGCTACGCGAAGGGCCAGGCTCAGCGTTAGAGCCTCCCGCATCTCGAACTTGAGACCGAACAGGTAAACAACAGCCCGGAGAAGGCCAGGGTTTTCAATCCGTACGATGTCGATGGACGACAACCGCAGCGCCCAGATGTGATGCTCATTCAGCAGCAGTAACAGGTGCTCGGCGGAGATTCCGGTACTCGTCGTTTCGGTGAGGTTTCGCATGCACATCCGCAGAATTCTCTGCCCAGGCTCGGCTGTTGCTGGCCACAGCGCTGCTAGCGTCAACCGGTTCATCGCCTCGATGGTAGCGACGAGCTCACCGGCTGGCGATTGAGATAGGTCGAAAAGGCGCAGCATGCTGCGGACGTACTGCTGGTACCACACTGACTGTGCCGATCCCCTTGGCTGGCCGGCGAATGTACGCACGACAGCGATCCATGTGCGGAATGCGGCACTGTGGCCAATTTTGAGCACTGGGTCTCCAGTGACTTTGCGAGAACGTCTCAGGTCAAAGGTCACTTGGAGCCACAAGTGCAGATTCCCATTTCCTGAGAGGTCCAGTAGAATCTCGAACAGCTCCCACCGTGATCTCTGAGGCCATGGGATATGGTGGTCGGCCATGAGCATTTTCAGCACGTGCAGGCTGCTCTCTGAAGGCTCGATGCATGACCTGGCCAACTCGACAGCCCTTCTGACGACACTTGAAGCTGCTGTCTGCACGGAAATTGGCTTGAGGATGTTACGGGGAGCCCAGTCGATGGCGTTGAGAGCGCGGCCGTACATGATGTCTTCAGCGGCGTCGAGAACGGAAAGCAAACGGTGTTCGTGCTTCCAGCCATCGCGGGTCAAGCGGTAAAAACTATTGGAAGGGTCTTGGGAGCGATTCAGAGAATATTCTGTGGCACCCGTGCACATCTCGCAGGCTGTACTGTCGCATCCAGGGGACAGTGACAAGCGCGCGTGGTCGATGTAGTCAGTTCGGGAGTCAGCGTGGAGCAGGTGTCTGTAGCCGATGCGAATGCGCACCACCGACACCGAGTAGATGAAGAGGGCGACGGCGCAGAGGACGGCTGCTGCGGGAACACCATTGAATCGCGAACTGACGTGCCAATACACCTGGAGGACAGCCACGTTGGCTACCTGCGCATGGGAAGCGGAAAATAAAGACTCCATCATTCACTGTCGCGTCGAGGTACGGACATTAAAGATCCATGGCGCGCTACCACCCTCCCTGCAGGCGCAAGAGCATTTATGTGATACTCTAGACAGGGCAGATAATGGCGTATACTAAACGAGCAAGGAATTTCTTGTACGTGCATTTATCGTCTGTACTTTATGTATACGTAGCAGAAAAAAGTCCACATCGCCGTGGGGTATACAAAAATCGGGATATAGGTTGTCGCTAAAGCTTGGAGGCATACGATGTATGTATGTATGTATGTATGTATGTATGTATGTATGTATGTATGTATGTATGTATGTATGTATGTATGTATGTATGTATGTATGTATGTATGTATGTATGTATGTATGTACGTACGTACGTACGTATGTACGTACGCACGCACGCACGCACGCACGCACGCACGTATGTATGTATGTATGTATGTATGTATGTATGTGTGTGTGTATGTATGTATGTATGTATGTATTTATGTATGTATGTATGTATGTATGTATGTATGTATGTATGTATGTATGTATGTATGTATGCCAGGTGTACGTCAGTGCATCAGAAAAGCAGTACAGAGCGAGGTACGCTTATACATCCATGGGATGAAATGGATGCATCGCTGTTTCTCAGTGCCTTTGTTCCTCATTCCGTACTGAGTTTCTCTGACACATGACATGTCCATGAGCGCTCTAGCGCCTTCTCTTTCCTTAGAAATATTTAGTTCGCGAAAGCCTGATTTCGAACGTGATTTTTACAGCTTTGCCATTGAGATTTTCGGCTCACCAATACAACTCTTCGCTGAATAATGAGACTGCACCGCAGCAAAGACCTAGTGGTCTGAACATCCGGCTCTCATGCAGGAGTTGCGGGGTTCGATCTCCAGTGCCGCCGGAGACCCACCGGTGAAAAGATGGGTACAAGCTTTTCTCTGGTCTGGTTAGCTTGGGAAATGGGTATTTGACTCAACCTTTTGTAGACGAAAATACCTTGTGCCATGGCGCTCTTTGGCTTCGGATGCCCTTGCACCTTAAAAAATCATCAACTAATGAAAATGGCAGCCTTCTCCCAGCTTTATTTGGTGACACATTCATTTACCAATTTCAAACGTATAAGCTTTCAGTTTGCCATTAATTCTCACTTTCTGTGCCACTCCTTAGTGTGTCCACAAATCAATGAACTTGCAGATCCCACGCAGATAGGTGAAATCAAATTTCAAACAATGAGCAGTCTCCGTGAAGAGTGCGTCATTTATTCCCAGTAACGAATTTTCTCGTTAAGTCCAGCCTAGATATGTATCAAATCTTGCCTATACATCAAACACAGAGATTATCACCTTTAAAATCCAATGTAAAAGTATAGGAAAGTCTCTACGTATATCGAACTACACTTTCGCCGATCGTTTGATACATCGAACTGCGCGCCCCGCTGCTTCTTCGAACGAAGCTCTTCGATTACTTTTCGCGCGCAGAGAACGGTCAGCAGCGCTACATTGGGCACCTGTTGGCAACGCTAGCGCTGTGAAATCGTGTGACGATGTGGCTTTCGATCTCCTGCACTCATTTTCCTCTTCACATATCTGTCATGCGGTGAAGTTAACTATACCTAAAGCCTGACGCATGTGCTTCGCTTGCTTCACTGCCGAGTGCGTTGTGGAAACCAAGTGTTCTTTAATTTTAATGAGCGACATTTCTATTTAGAGAGTACTGGTTAACATGATTACATATCTTGCGATAGGCTGTATCTTATTCGAAAGAACAGTCCGCTGCGGCATCGATGCGAAGAAGGTTAGGCAGGCGGCACGTCACGGCAAGAAACGTTTCACTAGCGTCAGTGCAATGTATTATTGCTTCTAGGTTTCTGATAAGCATATCTGTTGCCATCCGCATATTTCTAATTATCGGTGTATCTAACTATTTAATTCGCGATCTTCTCCGGATTCTACGCAGCAACTGTACTGCTGCAACGAACGCCGAAAATTGTTCACAAATGGCGGAATATAAAAATTCGTGCTCGAGGTCATCTGCATGCTTGCAGTGTGCCAGAAGTCTAGCAAGGGTGCAGTCCTTCAGTGGGCGGGAGATGGTTGCCGTCAGAAAATTTCAAAAAGAGAAAGTGAAGCTGGTTATACGCACGGGTGGCTGATTTATCTTCTTGAATTTTCTTGGAGTCATTCGCGATTCCAATAATTACACGTAATTGTTGCGAACAGAGAGCAATAAAAATGCCTTTGACGCCAGGTGTCTGCTATAGATTCCGCGCAGGTGCGGTGCGCAAGAATTGCGGGAAACACGCGAGATGCAAGGAAAACTAGATTTGCGAAAAATTCGTTTCTCCACGTGTGCTGGATTCAATTGTAAAATGGCAGTCCTAATGCCTCGAGCTTCCCCTAGCCAAGTGCATGCTGTCGTAATAATAAATCCACGTTGAGGACTGTTGTTCTGCTAGCGGCCTCACAAAAAAATTAGCTGCGGTTTAACTACTGGAAATTGGAAAATTGGTTTTTTGGGGAAAGGAAATGTCAGTGCCTGCCTCATATCGGCGGACACTTGAACCGCGCCGTAAGGGAAGGGACAAAGGAGGGAGTGAAAGAAGGAAGTAAGAAAGAGGTGCCGTAGTGGTGAGCTCTGGAATAGTTTCGACCACCTGGGGATGTTTAACGTGCAATGACATCGCACAGCACACGGGTGCCTATGCGTTTCGCGTACATCGAAACGCTACCCCAGCGGTCGGGTTCGAACCTGGGAACTCCGGATAACTACTGCTGAACCTGGTTAGAGCCAAAGCTGTGGTGCACCGGGCAAGTAGGCGCGGCTTGGAGTCTCTAACTTTGAGTGCTCTCCGCACACTGGACAGGCAATGCGCCCAACCTGGCAAATTAAATGCCAACCTGCCAAGTTAAATTAATGGTTGATCGCGAGAGGCTGGTCACCCAGTGAACGCTGCGGCCTATTCTACCGCCCGCCACCGGCGAATCGTAAGGTCAAATGTCAAGTGGTGCGACACCATGATGGACCACATATTATGGTAAGGACTAGCCACACTTGACCTCTGCATCACTTGGAGGTCAACCGGCAACGCACGGCGGGATCGGGTTTACCTAGAGTAGTGTAAATTTCGCGCCAAATTGATTTTTCATATTGGTGCACTTTAGCGACCCCGTTTCGGTGGCTCAGTGGTTAGCGTGCTCGGCTACTTATCCGGTGCGCCCGGTCTTGGACTCGATCGCGGCGGCTGCGTTTCGATTGTGCTGTGCGATGTAAGTGCACGTTAAAGGTCCCCAGGTGGTCGAAATCATTCCGCGGCCCTCCACTACGCCACCTATTAACGCGACAGCGTTAAGGAGCTCGTGTCGTAGAAAAGCAGGTGTCGTCGGCGTCGGCGGCGTAATAATAATAATAATAATTGGTTTTTTTGGGGAAAGGAAATGGCGCAGTATCTGTCTCATATATCTTTGGACACCTGAACCGCGCCGTAAGGGAAGGGATAAAGGAGGGAGTGAAAGAAGAAAGGAAGAATAGGTGCCGTAGTGGAGGGCTCCGAATATAATTTCGACCACCTGGGGATCTTTAGCGTGCACTGACGTCGCACAGCACACGGGCGCCTTAGCGTTTTTCCTCCATAAAAACGCAGCCGCCGCGGTCGGGTTCGAACCCGGGAACTCCGGATCAGTAGTCGAGCGCCCTAACCACTGAGCCATCGCGGCGGGGCCGGCGGCGTTGGCCATGAGCGAAAAATGGCGCATCTCAGTGGACACCTGAACCGCGCCGTAAGGGAAGAGGTTTTCCTTCCCTTACTGCGCGGTACGGGTGTCCAGCGAGAATTGTGAGACATTCGTAGTTTCCTTATAATTATAATTGATTTTTGGGGGAAAGGAAATGGCGCAATATCTGTCTCATATATCGTTGGACACCTCAACCGCGCCGTCATGGAAAGGATAAATGAGGGAGTGAAAGAAGAAAAGAAGAAGAGGTACCGTAGTGGAGGGCTCCGGAATAATTTGGACCACCTGGGGATCTTTAACATGCACTAACATCGCACAGCACACGGGCGCCTTAGCGTTTTCCTCCATAAAAACGCAGCCGCCGCCGTCGGGTTCGAACCCGGGTCGTAGTTTCCTTAAAACCAATTTTCATTTCATTTTCCTTCCCTTGCGGCCCGGTTCAGGTGTCCACCGATATATGAGACAGATACTGCCATTTCCTTTTCTCAAAAACCAATTTCAATTTCTAAAGGAGTTCTGCCCATAGGCGTGCACAGGCCTGTCTATAAGGGGGGGGGGAGGTAATGGTAGCGCCCATTCATGCCTTCCGAGCTGCAACAAAAAATATGGTACAAAATTTCCGCCCCCTCCTTGTGTCTAATAAAAAAGCCTCAGCACCTCCACACACCCCCCTTCCTCCCACCCCGCTTTCAATCTGCACACGCCTATGATATCGCTACTCACAGACCTGCAGACCTACAAAGACCGTTATTGAGAGGATATGGTTGCACTCAGTCGATCGAGAATACCTCTAGCAAGACAAAATACCAAAGCCCGGAAATTTCAGTAGGATCCCTCAAGACTTACAAGTATTAGCGATAATTTATATAGTGGCTAATTGTGCAGAATATTCGCGGCACTCCGGATCCGTGCACGGTGGGAAATTTCCGTCATCCATGGATCCGTGAATGTCTCGTCTCAGAGGCCATTGCTTCAAATGGGAAAATTTTTTTAGGGAAAGGAAATGGCGCAGTGTCTGTCTCTCACATCGGCGGACAGCTGAACCGCTCCGTAAGAGAAAGGATAAAGGAGGGAGTGAAAGAATTAAGAAACGAAGAATGTGGCGCCGTAGTTGAGGGCTCCGAAATAATTTCGACGACCTGGGGATCTTAAACCTACACTGACATTCCATAACACACGTGCGCCTTTGTGTTTCGCCTCCATCGAAATGCTGCCGCCGCCATCGGGTTCGAACATGCATGAGAAACAATGGCGGCGCCGCCGTGCGGCCCTTACCTGCGGCCCCGCTCCTGGTTCTAGACGTTCCGTCGTCTGAGAGGCGTCCGCCGTGGTCACGGCCGTTGCGGCAAACGCCCGCTGAGCGGCACGCCTCACATCTCGCACCTCGGACATCTCGAGGAAGCCGAGCTGGTCGAGCCGTTGAAAACCGGGACGCCTTCGCGGGTAGACAACGCGCCTGCCGCCGCCGCTGGCAAACCCGGGATCCGAACGGCAGGGGCCCCTCGTGGCGCTGCGGCAGGAAGAGCCCACCTCGGCATCGGCCGCCTCTGCGTTCCCGCCTCTGACTGAGCCGTCGGCAGGTACGGGCATCCCTGGAGTCCTGTGGCCGCTGTACCCGAGTGAGAGCGCGAATGAGCTGCTGCTGCTGAAGCCTCGGCTGCTGCTGTCCTGTCCGTTCGATCGGGGTGCGAGCGCTGTTGCTGCTGCGGTGGCGCGTGCCACGTTCGGAATGTCGCGTGCAGCACCCGCTCTCCTGCGACGCGGCCAGCTGTTGTTGTTGTTGTTGTGAGCCTATCAAAAGATGGCACATACCCACACTGGGGGATCGGCCAAGAATCGGGTGGCTATTCACCTCAACGCAGTTTACAAAAAGGAAAAGCACGTGGGAGCGCAACACCGGTGAATTTTTCGTCATGAACAGAAAAGGGATGAGTGTTTTGATTTTAAAATTTTAAGAATAATAATAAAGAGAGTGATTAAATATTAATGATTTAGTCAAAATGTAATAATTGATAGAAAAGAAAAGGTTGGAACACTTAGCAAGGCAGTCGGTGAGATTCTATCAGGAAATTTTGAACAGCGGTGCAAACAGATCTGTGGCTGAACCCAAATGTGGTGGCGCCAAATGATAGCAAGAGCGGGCTGCTTTTTCGTTCGTCAGTGCACGTTTTTCGGCCGGTGCACGTGGCGGCTAAATTGTGGGCTTAAGGAATTACGGAACCTGCGAAGGTCAATGCTCGATGAGTTAGTCGAAGGCCACCTTTCCTCGCAAACTCCTCCAGCATTCACCTGCCAACCGTGGCAGGTGAAGGCTTGAACATATACGGCCGATTAAAATGATAGCACTCCTTCACGTGAAGATCGATGAAGGTTTAGCTCAAATCGCTTACCAGCCACAATTGAATGCACGAATTAATAAGCTTAAGGCACTTGTTGGCGGATAAAATCGCCTCATCAGGAACAAAGAACCGAAGCTCCACACAGATTCTTAGGTTGGTGGCTGCCACCCATCGCCTCCCCTTGGTGCCGTCACTGTCCACAATGTAGTCAACTGCTGCTGTCACGATTTGGAGCTCAGATCAGTCGGGAAGGAATTTTAGTAGCCATAAAAAGAATGACAGCGTTCACGTCCGCTGGTTCGATTATTCCCTATGCCCACAATTTCGGCGCCACGTGCATCGCCAGAAAAACGTGCACTGACGAACGAAAAAGAAGCTGGCCGCGTCGCAGGAGAGCGGGTGCTGCACGCGACATTCCGAACGTGGCACGCGCCGCCGCAGCAGCAACAGCGCTCGCACCCCGATCGAACGAGCCGGACAGCAGCAGCCGAGGCTTCAGCAGCAGCAGCTCATTCGTGCTCTCACTCGGTCACAGCGACCACCGGACCCCAGTGATGCCTGTGCCTGCCGACGGCGCAGCCAGAGGCGGGAACGCAGTGGCGGCCGACGCGGAGGTCAGCTCTTCCTGCAGCAGCACCACGAGCATCATCACCTCCCATTCGTGTCCCGAGCGGGCCAGTGGCGGCAGGCGCGTTGTCTACCCGCGAAGGCGTCCCGGTTTTCAACGGCTCGACCAGCTCGGCTTCCTCGAGATGTCCGAGGTGCGAGATGTGAGGCGTGCCGCTCAGCGGGCGTTTGCCGCAACGGCCGGGACCACGTCGGACGCCTCTCAGACGAGGGAACGGCTAGAACCAGGAGCGGGGCCGCAGGTAAGGGCCGCACGGCGGCGCCGCCATTGTTTCTCATGCATGTTCGAACCCGACGGCGGCGGCAGCGTTTCGATGGAGGCGAAACACAAAGGCGCCCGTGTGTTATGGAATGTCAGTGCACGTTAAAGATGCCCAGGTGGTCGAAATTATAATGGAGCCAACTACGGCAACGCTTTCTTCGTTTCTTCTTTCATTCCCTCCTTTATCCTTTCTCTTACAGCGCGGTTCAGCTGCCCGCCGATGTGAGAGACAGACACTGCGCCATTTATGTTCCCTAAAAAAAATTTTTTTCCATGTGAAGCAATGGCCTCTGCGCCTAGACATAAACGGATCCGTGGATGACGGAAATTTTCCACCGTGCACGGATCCGAAGCGCCGCGAGCACGCTGCACAGTTAGCCACTATATAAATTATCGCTAATAGTTGTAAGCCTTGAGGGACCCTACTCGAAGTTCTGTGTCTTGGTATTTTGTCTTGCTAGATGTATTCTAGATCGACTGAGTGCAACCATGTCCTCTCAAAAACTTGGTCTGTGTAGGTAGGTCTACAGGTCTGTGGGTGGCGATAGCATAGGCGTGTGCAGATTGAAAGCGGGGTTGGGAGGGGTGGGTGGGGAAGGGGCCTGCTCTTTAGACAAGAGGAAGGGCGGGCGCAAATTTTGTATCCTATTTTTTGTTTCAGCTCAGAAGGCATGAATTGGCACTACCATTAACCTTTGCTCCCCCCCCCCCCCCACCTTATGCACAGGCCTGTGCACGCCTATGGGCAGAACTCTAGAAATTGAATTTTGTGGAAAGGAAATGGCGCAGTATCTGTTTCGCATATCGGTGGACACCTGAACCGCACCGTATGGGAAGTGATAAAGGAGGGACTGAGAGAAGGTAAGAAAAAATTTGGAGGACGCTTAAGCTTCGTCTTTAAGAGCGAGACGCGACAGCGTGTCGCAGCGTTGCCAAGGGGTGCACGGAACGCCATCGCCCTTTCGGCGCGACGCTGGCCCGTTGGGCAATTTAAGGAAAAGACGCCTGTGTCACATATCTCGATGGACACACGAACCGGGCCTAAGGAAAGGAAAATGTAATGAAAATTAGTTTTAAGGAAAGGAAATGACGCCTGCCTCACAATTCTGGCTGGACACCCGTACCGCGCCGTAAGGGAAGGAAAATCCCTTCCCCTACTGCGCGGTTCAGGTGTCCACTGAGATGCGCCATTTTAAAGCGAAAGCTTTACTGGCCGCGAACTTGTGATTTCGCCGTGGCGGTGCTCGGAGGAGGCAGATGACGTCACAAAGCGTGCCTGGCCGCGGATATTTTCTCTCCCTCTCTCTCGCTCACTAGTCACTACTGCGCATGCGCCACTAGTAGCACCGTGCCACAGGTGTTCCGCCGCTGTGCAGCGCCACGCCTTTCCTCAAAGTTCAACTTTCAATTTTCAGTTTTCTCTTACTTCTTTCCCTCCCTCCTTTATCCCTTCCTTTACGGCGCGGTTCGGATGTCCACCTAGATATGTGAGACGGTTACTGTGCCATTTCGTTTCCTCAAGAATCAAACAAAACAAGTCAGCCGACGGCGTTCATAGAGTTCATTGGCGTTGGCAACTTTGCAAAGGTCGTTCATTTTCACGAAAGGAAGCGCACAACTGGCTCCGTGGATAGTGTAGGCCTCAATCTCGCTTTCATTTACGTGGCGTTGGTGTCCTTCAAAGGCCTGCTTCGATTGCGTTCCGCACACTGGATAGGCAGCGCGCCCTCCCTGCCACCCTGGGAGGAGGCATGCAGTTAATGGTTGATCGTGAGAGATTGATCACAAAATGAACGCTGCGGCCTAACTAATGCTGCACTGCCGCATGTCAGCCACAACGCTGACAGCGCTAATGCATCCAGGCCGCATCTCTCTCTCACCACCGCCACATGTATCAAAGCACTAATGAGGCGTCCGCATATCCAGGGAGCCAGCTGTGCGTCATTCTTTTGCTCAAAGACATCACCCCCTAGAAAATTGTCAACGCCACCGCCAATGAACACAGTGAACTCCGACATCTTTCGCTTTGTATATCCTGGATTAGCTGAGCTAGTCCACATATTTTTTTTCGCTCACGGCCGACTCCGACGACACCGGCTTTTCGGCGACACGAGCTCTTTAGCGCTGTCGCGTTAATAGGTGCTGTAGTGGAGGGCTGCGGAATAATTTCGACCACCTGGGGATCTTTAACCTGCACTGACATCTCACAGCACACGGGCGCCATATCGTTTCGCCTCCACCGAAACGCAGCTGCCGCGGTCGGGTTCGAACCTGGGAACTCCGGATCACTAGCCGAGCGTCCTAACCAATGAGCCAATACGGCGGGTCAGAACTCCTTTAGCTTTGTCTGTCTCGGTCTGGTGATAATAGGGCAGGCCGTATTGTTTAGCACACACAAACTGCAGACTGTACGTTGTATTTGTGCTAACTGCGCTAGAGTGAAAAATTCAAAAATTCGGTTATGGGGAGAGGAAATGGCATGGTATCTGTCTCACATATCGGCGGACACCGGTACCGCACCGTAAGGGAAGGGATAAAGGAAGGACTAAGAGAAGAAATGAAGAACGAGGTGCTGTGTTGGAGGGGTCCGGAATAATTTCGACCACCTGGGGTCTTTAACATGCAATGACATTGCACACCACACGGGTGCCTATGCATGCATGCATGCATGCATGCATACATACATACATACATACATACATACATACATACATACATACATACATACATACATACATACATACATACATACATACATACATACATACATACATACATACATACATACATACATACATACATACATACATACATACATACATACATACATACATACATACATACATACATACATACATACATACATACATACATACATACATACATACATACATACATACATACATACATACATACATACATACATACATACATACATACATACATACATACATACATACATAAGCGCCGTGGTGGCTGAGTGGTTATGGCGCTCGGCTGCTGGCCCGAAAGACGCGGGTTCGATCCCGGCCGCGGCGGCCGAATTTCGATGGAGGCGAAATTTTAGAGGCCCATGTACTGTTCGATGTCAGTGCACGTTAAAGAACCCCAGGTTGTCGAAATTCCCGGAGCCCTTCACTACGCCGTCTCTCATAGCCTGAGTCGCTTTGGGACGTTACACACCCATAAACCACAAACCAAACCATACATACATACATACCTACATACATACATACATCAGTGACGCATACATCGTATGCCTCCAAGCTTTAGCGACAACCTATATCCAGATTTTTTTATATACCCCACGGTGACGTCGACTTTTTTCTGCTACCTATACATAAAGTACAGAGGATAATTGTACGTACAAGAGATTCCTTGCTTTTTAATACTGACCATTTTCTGCCCTATCTAGAGTATCATAAATTCTTTTGGACCAGCAGGGAGTGTGTTAGCGCACCCTGGATACGAACTGGCCAGACCTCGACGCGGCAATGAATGATGGCGTCTTCGTTTTCCCCTTCGCATGCGCAGGTAGACAGCGGGACTGTTCTCCGGGTATACTGGCACGCCATTCCGCGATTCAACGGTGCTCTCTCAGCAGCCATCTTCTGCGCCGTCTCCCTG
Organism: Amblyomma americanum; assembly: GCA_030143305.2. Taxonomy (NCBI): domain Eukaryota; kingdom Metazoa; phylum Arthropoda; class Arachnida; order Ixodida; family Ixodidae; genus Amblyomma; species Amblyomma americanum. Next base: position 110,684 of record JARKHS020025952.1, on the reverse strand, counting down.
TTCATCTAATCGGTGTTGGCGGCGTGGATTCGCATCCGCTACCGTCACCTGTTCCACGCTGCCTCCCGAGCCGACAACGCCAACCACGCTTGCCTGTCTCTCTCCTTTGGATGCGACTGTACAGCCTGCAAGATGTACACGGGTGCCACAAAATCTTCTCTGAATTGCTCACAGGACCCTTCCAATAATTTTTACCGCTTGGCCCGCGACGGCTGGAAGCACGAACACCGTTTGCTTTCGTTCTCGGCGCCGCTGAAGACACGATGTACGGCCGCGCTCTCAACACCATCGAGTGGGCTCCCCGTGACATCCTCAAGCCGGTTCCCGTGCGGTCAGTGGCGTCGAGTATCGTCAGAAGGGTAGTCGAGTCTGCCAGGGCATGCATCGAGTCCTCGGAGAGCAGCCTGCACAGGCTGAAAATGTTCATGGCCGAGAACTATCTCCCATGACCTCTGACAGCCTGGTGAGACCAGCTCGAGATTCTACTGGACCTCTCAGGAAATTGGAATCTGCACTTGTGGCTCCAAGTGACCTTTGACCTGAGACGCTCTCGCAAAGTCACTGGAGACCCAGTGCTCAAAATTGGACACAGTGCCGCATTCCGCACTTGGATCGCTTTCATGCGTACATTCGCCGGCCAGCCAAGGGGATCGGCACAGTCAGTGTGGTACCAGCAGTACGTCCGCAGCATGCTGCGCCTCTTCCAGGTATCTGAATCGCCAGCCGGTGATATCGTCGCTACCATCGAGGCGATCAACCGGTTGACGCTATCAGCGCTGTGGCCAGCAATAGCGGAGTCTGAACAAAGGATTCTGTGGATGTCTGTACGAAACCTGACCGAAACAACGTCGATGCAGTCACGGCGCTGCCTTGTGCCGATCGAAAACAGCGTGGGCGTCGGGTGGCTCCGCCTGTTTCCCGCCAACCAACGACTGCAGGCTCAGATTGAGGATATATAAGAGGCATATCCTCCCTGGAGTCTTCACCCGTTAGAGCCGACCCGTGCCGCGTGTTCAAGCTCAAGGCGACGACACCGTGTGGAGCTTATTAGCCAGCGTGCTCCCTGAACCGACACCAGAAGCTGCCTTTTTCATCTACTGGCTGAACCTGATGTGCGTGCGATGGCGGCTACAGCAGCAAGACCTGACAAATTTTCTCAAGCCGGGCTCCGTGCGGAGGCATCGATGGAGCGTCCATGGTGCACTGACTGTATCTCACGACTAATTTGTTTTCGCGTTTAAACCCCCGGACGTGCCAGCGGCTGTGTACTACGGCGGCGCCGGACGCTTCATTGCGGATGAAATCCTCAGAAGGGTCTTCAGATTCTGTGTAGAACAAGCAACCACCACTCATGCTCCGTCGCTACAATGTCTTGGTGCCATTTCGCCGTCGAAGTGGTCCCCGCACCACGTGGATGCCAAGTCTCTTCTGGGCGCCTTATATGGCTACAGGCTAAGTATCCCGCTACAGCCGAGCGGCACGTCTTCCAAGGAGTGTAGCCTTACTCAGGAGCGACTTCGTGGCCTCCTATTAATCGCTCTTTTCTATAGCGGCGACTGTGTGGATGAGGGAACGGAGATGCGAGCCGACGCTGCAGCAAGTCATGACGTTGTCGGAGTTACGTCGGCCTTCCATTTCGAGATTGCGAATGGTCAGCATTAAGTAGACCTTGCTCGCTTCGCACGTCACGTCTCGCATATTTCGTTTTATTTTTTTGCTTTTGATGTTTTCGTTTATAAGCAGCAATGTCTGATTAAGTAAATTCGTGATACCCTATACTGTGTGTGAAGTGTTCATTGCAGTGTGCAGGGAGTGAATGTTGGAATATGTACCCGGCGTTTCAGGAAACCCGCCATTAATATTTATGTATAGGATTTGCTTCTGCGGCACATTAATGCTAGGGTTTGCAGACAACAGAAAAGAGGTTAGTAATGTTAATTAGGATTATTTATTATATTTGCCTATTAGCCGTTAACTTTTATAAATTGCGCTGTGGCCCCAGAAATTTTGGCCAGCTTGCGCTTAAACATCCTCTCTCGCAAATCTCCCGCGCGCGGAGCAATGCCCTTCAGCCACGGCACTTCGCGGCGGAGGTGACCACCCATCAGTCATGTAGGCCGGAGCAGCTACAAGCACTATACAGCGCATGTGGCGCAGGCGGCCCAGAATGTCACATTGACACTTTCGCCATGCGCTGGGGGGCTTTTCGAAAGTCTGCGTCTTCTAACGCGAGGTGGCCAGAATTTATTTGGTCACAGCGCCGAGAGTAGTTGCGATTTCGAAATTGGAAAAAATTTGGGACCCGCCGCGGTGGCTCAGTGGTTCCTTAGGGCGCTCAGCTACTGAACCGGAGTTCCCGGGTTCGAACCCGACCGCGGCGGCTTCGTTTTTATGGAGTAAAAACGCTAACGCACCCGTGTGCTGTGCGATGTCAGTGCACGTTAAAGCTCCCCAGGCGGTCGAAATTATTCCGGAGCCCTCCACTATGGCACCTCTTTCTCCCTTTCATCTTTCACACCCTCCTTTATCCCTTCCCTTACGGCCCGGTTCAGGTGTCCAACGATATATGAGCCAGATACTGCGCCATATCCTTTCCCCCAAAACAAATTATTATTATTATTATTATTATTATTATTATTATTATTATTATTATTATTATTATTATTATTATTATTATTATTATTATTATTATTATTATTATTATTATTATTATAAAAATTTGGAGGACGCTTAAGCTTCGTCTTTAAGAAGGAGACGCGACAGCGTGTTGCAGCGTTGCCAAGTGGTGCACGGAACGCTACCGCCCGTTCGGCGCGACGCGTGGCCTGTTGGACAATTTAAGGAAGCGACGCCTGTCTCGCATACCTCGGTGGACACCCGAACCGGGCTGTAAGGGAAGAAAAGTCCCTTCTCTTACGGTGCGGTTCAGGTGTCCACCGAGATGCGCCATTTTTCGTTTACGGCAAACGCCGCCGACGCCGAAGACACCGGGTTTTCTGGGGCACGGGCTCCTTAACGCGGTCGCGTTAAAAACTGATAAAGGCTATTAGTAAAGGCCCCGGTTACAAATTTTGTTGCAATCAGGCGCCTAACTGCTGTAGTTAACCAGCTTACTGATCACCATTATTATTTTCTGATGTGCAGAAAAGCTATAGTACTACCAGTATTACTATATGCCACAGAACCGCCTTCCTCTTGCCTCAGAAAGCCTGTAGGGCGAAAGCACTCCAATGGGTGAATCCGAGCGAGACCTTGCGATGATACTCAGTCTGTGCCAAGTACCTTGCAATGATTGTGGTTGGGGCCCAGAGAAAGGAACGATTACTGAGCACGTTGTTGACCTAAAGTTCGGCGAGGCAAAGGCCTTTAGTGCGGTGTTGCTGCTGGTGTCGCTTAGTTTTTCTAATTTCATTTCCTATTTTTATTTCCTAATTTTATTTTCTTGTTTATTTTTGTTTTTGTTTTTATTTTGGTTTTCATTGTTTACTTTCATTCGTTGTAATATTTTTTCTCTTTTCATTCTGTTTTATTTTGCTGACGTTATCAGTTGGAATGGCAGCTATAGTGTGATACTTTTCTGCGAACATCCCCGCTAGCGAGTCATGACCCTATAAAGGCTTTCGCCTTAATATAGCCGCGACTGGGACTCAATAGCCTGTCGGCGCAGCCAAGCACGCCCCATGTTAAACTGCAACACGCACTCGCCACACTAGCGCTGCAGAGGGCTTTGCACATCGTCTTCATCAACTTCCATCTGCGTCGCGAAGACAGATAATTCTCCGCCTTCATCGTCGTCGTTATCGTTCATGCAATTCTGCTTTCGCACGTTTACAGAATTCAGGCAAAAATTCCGTGTCAATTTAAAGAAAAGCATTTAAGCGGCCGTTCCTTGGATCCAGTGTCGGTGGCGTCGTCGTAACCAGCAGAGCGAGCAAGCGCAGTAAGGCGGTTGCCGGGGCAAAGAAGTGAGTACGAGGGTTACCGGGAAGGAGGAGAGATGTGGCACGCTCCGTCGGCAGCTGATCCTGCGAAACGCGCCGCTTACTCTCTGAGAGATTATTTGCCATAATGTATCAGGAATGGCCTCAATTGATTAACAGAAAACATTTGACTCAGTGGAAACAGTCACTACGGAATCAGGGTGTAGAAGAGTGTTATGTGAAGATACTGGAATATATCTATAATGATTGTACAACTATCTCAGCACTTCTCAAGCAATAGGATTGCAGCAATTTGAAATTTTCAGCAAGTCAGCAATAAAATTTCAACAAGGAAGGGTATCTGCTTTATCTCACCAATACTCACCATGGGGCAGAAACGTGCTGGCTCACAAAAACGGTTCAGCTTAAGTTTAGGACAATGCAGTGACCTACGGAAAAAATTGGTGGTGGTTTAGCTCTAGTTAAACCTGCAGTGACGCGATAGCTACAGCTGGCCGAGCAGAACTTGGTCACGTGACCAACCACATGACGAACCACGTGATAAGGCACGGTGCCGCGCCCCCGGCAGCTGCTCCGCACAACGTGACAGCGTGGCGGCGAGGGAACAAACGCGTGTTAATGACATCTTATTGGAAATGAGGAGAAAGAAATGGGCTTGGGCAAGGCATGTAATGAGAAAGGCACGATCACTACTGGTCCTTAAGGGTGTCGGAGTGGATCCCACGAGAAGAGAAGCGTAGCAAGGGGCGGCAGAAAGTTTCCCGGACCCTGAGCTCCAGCGCAGCACCATCCATCTGGCGGATGAGGCCGCTACCAGTCAAGGACTGCCAGCCAGCCACTAACCGCGGACGCGCAACTCCCCGTCTCCCAGGCCTGCGTGCCGGGGGCGAGGAGAAACGTCTTTTCTGATGGAAATTAAAGACGCACGGCTTTCGGATGGCGCAATGACCCAAACTGGCTGCGCTACAGAGGCAACGGTAATTGTGTTTTTGAAATTTTCAAAAGTGATATGGCTTTTAAAACTGGTCGACTACAAATCTCGTAATTGCAGTCAGGCGCCTAGCGTAAATAGCTAAAACGTTAACTATTAGAATTTGGTTAATTGCTTTACATGTTGACACGATTCTCCTTTTTCTAACGCCCAACAACGCTCGTACTAATATGACGCGAAAATGACCCGCCGCGGTGGCTCAGTGGTTAGGGCGCTCGGCTACTGATCCGGAGTTCCCGGGTTCGAACCCGACCGCGGCGGCTGCGTTATTTTGGCGGAAAAACGCTAAGGCGCCCGTGTGCAGTGCGATGTCAGTGCACGTTAAAGATCACCAGGTGGTCGAAATTATTCCGAAGACCTCCACTGCGGCACCTCTTCCTTCCTTTATTCTTTCACCCCCTCCTTTATTCCTTCCTTTACGGCGCGGTTCAGGTGTCGAACGATGTATGAAACAGACTCTGCGCCATTTCCTTTCCCCAAAAACCAATTATTCTTATTATGCCGCGAAAGGCTTCTAGTTGGCTGAAGAAAAAACTTTTTTTAATTCAGTGGCGGACTTCCCCGAAACACCTCACAAATTGGAGATAGATTTAGATGATGTGAATTACAATATCCATGTAATATAGGCTTTGTTAACCATTGTGCACACAGTTTTCCTCGGGCGTCACTTGCCCGATATCAGCTGGTATGCACTACCATGTATTAGCTGTTGTTTCGGGGCGCCTTTGCTCGCGTGTGTGTAAGTGTATAAAATGACTGCATACTTTCGAATAAAATTCAATTGTAGTGGGCCTGCGAAGTCTACGTATGCAGCTCGTCCCACGGCATCTCGGGGCGGTCCCAAACAGGAATAGGAACCTTTGGGGGGTCCCTCTGCATAACTTGGCATTCGTGGCACTGCCACACCGTTTCTTCAATTCGGTTGTCAAGCCCTGGACGCCATACGTTGCTCCTCGCGCATCTCTTCATGCTACGATACCTCTGTGTCCATAGAGAAGCGCCTGCAGAATGCGAGAGCGCGCAGTGGTTGATACTGTTACGTGACGGCTAGCCGATGGCTGAGACGAGATGACAGATGGTTGCAGCAGGATTTTAATGGCGGATGGCCTGGCGCGAGCACTTCTGCATGCGCCACCGTACAGTTCGTCGTATTCTAGACCGTCACACTACTCGGGGCCGCCGAGCGATCGTCCCGATTGCGAACGAGAAGATCTGCACTGAAGAAGAAACACAGTAGATCACGATGGGCGCGAAAAATGTTTAAATATAGAAGAAAGTGAAGGGACTGCCGCCACGGTGGATGAGATGATCGGCTGATGAGCGCTGGCCCACGAAGCTTCTGGCCCGCAGGTCACCTGGGGCCTTCGGCCGAGAACCATGAGCGCACAGAACAGCAAGGGCATGGAGGCTGTGTTGTATGCGGCTTCCCGGGTCGGTCAGGTCACAGGGCCTTTAATTCTGCTTTGCATTTGGGTTACTTTCCTCAGACTTGGAGAGTAGGGAGGATTATTTTTATTCAGCAAACCGAATAGACCAGCCCACCTTCCCAATTCTTAGCGGCCTATCTGCGTTAATTCGTATTTCGGTAACGTCCTCGAACGGTTGCTGTATGGTGGGCTGTATTACTTCCTATTCCAGGATAATATACTGCATAGAAATCAGTATGGTTTCACACATGGCTGTAGTTCTGTTTAGGCTCTCGATCGTTTTCCGCAGTTATTATATACATATCAACAACAAAAGCTTCCTGTGGTTCTTATTTCTCTGGACTTGAGAGGTACATTTGATAGTGTTTGGCACCATTTGGTTTTAAATTTTTTAATACAATATCGTTGTCCAGGAAATTTGTATTCTCTCTTGGCTTTATTCCTATATATCCGATATTTGACCTATCAATCTCCTTCTTGTACTCTTTCAGTGCCTTCTTCTGTCGGCAGACCGCAAGTTCGCCTCTTTCACCTTTAGTTTGGAACATTTTAATTTATGAGCTCTTAAATCTCCCTGTCCCCTCACCTACCAAATTCAGGCATACGCTGATGACGCCATTATCCTTGTCTTTGGAGAGACTAGCCACGAGTTGTCAACTTTGGTTTCAAATGTTTACACATTAATACAAAACTGGTGTGCCAAGTATCGTGTTCACTAAAACCCTCAAAAGTGTTCTTATGATTTATTTTCTAATGAAGTCCCGGCGTTGCACAAACGTAAGCCAACTATACGCCTAGACAATTACAGTCTCAAGTGTGAACCCAATATAAATTATTAGGATTTGATTTTGACTCCCAACATAGGTTTATTCTTCATGTTAATGATTTGCAAGCGAAAACTATTGCGTCTACGACCAAGCTCCTTAATTGGTTGCATTTCCATTTTCGTGTTTCTCCATCGCATTTGAGCCTAATGTAACATCAGGCTTTTCTTCCTAGAATCACCTATGCCGCACCAGCTTGGTAGTTTCATTGTCTGCTTTCCAGACTCAAAGATCGTGTCTTATCTTTGCAACGCATTCCGCTTCTTGCTCTTACTGGTGCCTACAGTACCACGAGAACTGTTGCTCTTCATGCCTTGCCAATGTTCTTCCATTGCCTATTTATCCTGACAAATTATGTGCAGAGTTAATGCTTTTTACATTACGGCAGCCCGTTGTGTACGTCAAGGCATTTTATAACCCGTCTGAAATTCAACCTGTGCTTAATCCCTGGTCTGACCATCCCTCATTGAAATTTAAATTTTCTTTTGCTCAACTTAGTTATCAGGAAGCTTTGACCTTTTCTTGTCAACGCGCATTGCATGTTTACACTGACGTGTCATTCACTCATCACTGTGCGGGCGCTGCTTTTGTTGTTCTTAGATCCACACAAAATATTTTATACAGTTCATCGCATATCCTTAGCTAAAACCACCTTCAAGTGCCTATGCTACTGAGCTTGTAGCATTCCATTCTGCTGTTGCGTTTGCTATTAATAACACTCCTTGTATGCCCGTTCATTTCTACACTGATTCACGATCTCTGCTTTCTGCCCTGTCTTCAGTTACTTCTTTTAACCCGACAATAATTTCCATTAAGAAAGATCTCTATCGTTTGTCTTCGCTTGCCTCATTTCTTTTATTTCATATCCGGGGTCACTCCGGAATTTTCGGAAATGAGTTAGCCGACCAGGCTGCTGGTAGTGCTGGGCAATATGGCCATTTACACACTTCTACCCTTTCGCGCCGTTGAGTGCGTTCCCGTTTACACCATTCTTCACTTCTTTTATGGCGAGCTTATTGGCAAGAAAATAATGACGGCACAGAATTATTTAATTGGATCTTGGATACGCTCAAAATATTCCTTCCATCCGTCTACCTAGGAGTCATCTTGTTACTTTACTCAATGGGCATGGTAGATTCTTTTCCTACTTTAAAAAAAAAAATTTGGCCTCTCTCCATCCTCAACTTGTTCGTGTGGTATGTTGTGCGAAGATGTCAATCATTACTTTCGGAATTGCTCCCTTACTCCTCCTTTCATTTCCCGTTTAAAGTTTGCTCATCTGACGTTACATCGTCTACTTGCCCCCCTCTTTTGAATAACCCTGCTGCTTGTGCTGTTCTGGTTCAAATGGTTCACCTCACAAGCAGCACAATTCCTACACATTTCCGATGAGTTCCTTCGTCACTCTCATTTCTCCTGCACAAGCTCTGCACAGAGAAGCGCTCTGTTTTCCTTTGCTGGACATGGATGCATCTCGCTGCGGCCTGACACTGTGTTACGACCGACTGTGCCTGTGACATTATCTGTGACATTATCTGTGCCTCTGACTGTTCTGTGACTTCAGGTTTTCACTTTTTTTGTATCATAATAATAGAAATTGGTTTTTGGGGAAAGGAAATGTCGCAGTACTGTCTCATATATCGTTGGACAGCTGAACCGCGCCGTAAGGGAAGGGATCAAGGAGGGAGTTAAAGGGAGAAAGAGGTGCCGTAGTGGAGGGCTCCGGAATAATTTCGACCACCTGGGGATCTTTAACGTGCGCTGACAACGCACAGCACACGGGCGCCTTGGCGTTTTTCCTCCATAAAAGCGAAGGCGCCGCGGTCGGGTTTGAACCCGGGAACTCCGGATCAGTAGTCGAGCGCCCTAACCACTGAGCCACCGCGGCGGGTCCCAAATTTTTTCCAATTTCGAAATCGCAACTACTCTCGGCGCTGTGACCAAACAAATTCTGGCCACCTCGCGCTAGAAGACGCACGCTTTCTAAAAGCCCCCCAGCGCATGGCGAAAGTGTCAATGTGACATTCTGGGCCGCCTGCGCCACATGCGCTGTATAGTGCTTGTAGCTGCTCCGGCCTACATGACTGATGGGTGGTCACCTCCGCCGCGAAGTGCCATGGCTGAAGGGCATTGCTCCGCGCGCGGGAGATTTGCGAGAGAGGATGTTTGGGCGCCAGCTGGCCAAAATTTCTGGGGCCACAGCGCAATTTATAAAAAGTAACGGCTAATAGGCAAAGATAATAAATCATCCTAATTAACATTACTAACCTCTTTTCTGTTGTCTGCAAACCCTAGCATTATTGTGACGCAGAAGCAAATCCTATACATAAATATTAATGGCGGGTTTCCTGAAACACCGGGTACATATTCTAACATTCACTCCCTGCACACTGCAATGAACACTTCACACACAGTATAGGGTGTCACGAATTTACTTAATCAGACATTGCTGCTTATAAACGAAAACATCAAAAGCAAAGAAAGAAATAAAACGAAATATGCGAGACGTGACGTGCGAAGCGAGCCAGGTCTACTTAATGCTGACCATTCGCAATCTCGCACTGGAAGGCCGACGTAACTCCGACAACGTCATGACTTGCTGCAGCGTCGGCTCGCATCTCCGTTCCCTCATCCACACAGTCGCCGCTATAGAAGAGAGCGCCTAACAGGAGGCCACGAAGAAAAGTCGCTCCTGAGTAAGGCTACACTCCTTGGAAGACGTGCCGCTCAGGTGTCGCGGGCTGCCTAGCCTCTAGCCATATAAGGCGCCCAGAAGAGCCTTGGCATCCACGTGGTGCGGGGACCACTTCGACGGCGAAATGAGACCAAGAATTTGTAGCGACGGAGCATGAGTGGTGGTTGTTTGTGCTACACAGAATCTGAAGACACTTCTGAGGATTTCATCCGCAATGAAGCGTCCGGCGCCGCCGTAGTACACAGCCGCTGGCACGTCCGGGGGTTTAAACGGGAAAACAAATTAGTCGTGAGATACAGTCAGTGCGCCATGGACGCTCCATCAATGCCTCAGCCCGGAACCTGAGTTGAGGACATTTGCCAGGTCGCTCTGCTGTAGCCGCCATCGCACGCTCATCAGTTTCAGCCAGTAGGTGAAAAAGCCAGCTCCTGGTGTCGGTTCAGGGAGCACGCTGGCTAATAAGCTCCGCATGGCGTCGTCGCCTTGAGCCTTGACATCGACCGCACGGACTCGATGTGACGTGTCAAGACTACAGTGAGGTTCGCCGCTTATATCCTCAATATGAGTCTGGAGTCATTGGTTGGCGGGAAACAGGCGGAGCCAACCGACGCCCACGCTGTTTTCAATCTGCACAAGGCAGCGTCGTGAAGCATCGACGTAGTGAGGTCCATCAGCTCCTGTGTAACGACCGCTATTTGCTGGTCGGCCATCCAGCCTAACCCGTCAGCAACGCGAAGGGCCAGCGTTAGCGCCTACGCATCCAAGACTTGAGAACGAGAACAGCTGCCCGGAGAAGACCAGGGTTTTTAACCCAATCGATGTCGACGGCCGACAACCACCCCGCCGCGATGTCGTGCTCGTTGAGCATCTGCGGCAGGCGTCCGGCGGAGATTCAGGGAGTCGTCGTTTCGGTAAGGTTCCGAGAATTCTGTGTCCAGGCTTGGCTATTGCTGGCCACTGCGCTGCTAGCGTCAACCGGTTCATCGCCTCGATAATAGCGATCGATATCACCTGCTGGCGATGCAGACACGCCGAAAAGGCGCAGCATGCTGCGGACGTACCGCTGGTACCCCACTGCCTCTGCCGATCCCCTTGTCTGGCCGGCGAATGTACGCATGAAAGCGATCCAAGTGCGGAATGAGGCACTGTGTCCAATTTTGAGCACCGGGTCTCCAGTGACTTTGCGAGAGCGTCTCAGGTCAAAGGTCACTTGGAGCCACAAGTGCAGATTCCAATTTCCCGAGAGGTCCAGTAGAATCTCGAGCTGGTCTCACCGGGCTGTCAGAGGCCATGGGAGATAGTTCTCGGCCATGAACATTTTCAGCCTGCGCAGGCTGCTCTCCGACGGCTCGATGCATGACTTGGCCAACTCGACAACCCTTCTGACGACACTCGACGCCACTGACTGCACGGGAACCGGCTTGAGGATGTCACGGGGAGCCCACTCGATGGTGTTGAGAGCGCGTCCGTACATCATGTCTTCAGCGGCGTCGAGAACGGAAAGTAAATGGTGTTCGTGCTTCCAGCCATTGTGGACAAGGCGGTAAAAATCCTCGCAAGGTTCTTGGGAGCGATTCAGATAACATGCGGCGGCACCCGTGTACATCTGGCAGGCTGCACTGTCGCATCCAAAGGAGAGTGGCAAGCGTGCGTGGCCCGACTATTCGGCTCGGGAGGCAGCGTGGAAGAGGTACGGTAGCGAATGCGAATCCACGCCACCAACACCGATTAGATGAACAAGGCGACGGCGCAGATGGCTGCTGCGAGAGCACCACCCATGAATCCCGGCTTGACTTGCCAGTACGCCCAGAGAACAGCCACGCTGTCTACCTGCGCGGGAAAACAAAGACATCGTTCATTGTGGTGTTGAGGTTCGGATCCAGGGGGCGCTAAGAGCACTTATGAGATAGGGAGCCTTCATGTACCCACCTGTAGGCTGCGTGTTATGTGATATTCTAGACGTACGTGGGCCAGTATTAAACACGCAAGGAATTTCTTGTGCGTGTAATATTTCAAGGAATTTCTTCCTTGTACATTAGGTATACGTAGCAGAAAAAAGCCTTGCACCGCCGTGGGCACAGCCAATAAAAAGCGGGGCATGGGTGGTCGATAAAGCTTTGAGGCATAGGATGCTGATTCAGGGAAGCACGCCACGAATTTGTTTTAAATTTTTCTTATGAAGAGAGCTTCTGCGGCACAGTATTTGTTAGCGCGGACATCAGAAAACAGGCAAGTGATGTTAACAAGCTCGTTTAGATAATTTGTGATTAATGTTTTTAAACCAGTGCTGTTAGGCGCCAAGCAATTAAAGATTCGTAGCAGTTCGGTAGTAATGTCCGTATTAGTTTTTTAGAATTTTGCAAACGCTACTCCCATCGGCGCTGTGGCCAAGAAATTTAGGCCAATAAGAAAAGCGCTGAGAGTAATCGCGCTTTCGGAATCCTAAATATACAGATGGCTACTACTAACGGCCGGCTCCAATTATCTACTTGTAGCCAAGTGCCTAAATGTAAGTTAAATGATCAGAAATCACCTATTCATCTCAACATTTACTTCATGTTTCTGCGCTGGGCGCCATGCAGTACTGGTACTATTGTGCCGTAGAAGACGTCCTGATAACTGCAAAAGCATATTTTCAGCAATTAAAGGCGGGCTTCCCTGAAACAACCGGTACACGTCAGTACATCAGAAAAGCAGTACAGAGTGAGGCACGTTTATATACGAGACGAGAGGTGTTCTTCGCTCTTACTCAGCGCCTGTGTTACTCATTCCGTATTGAGTCTCTGACACGTGACATATCCGCGAGTGTCCCAGTGCTGCTTTCTTCCTTAGAAATATTCAGTTCTCCACGATAGCCCTATTTCAAACGTGACATTTGCAGCTTCGCCTTTCAGATTTTATGGTCACCGAAAGAAACGCTCCGCTGACTAATGAAGACTGCAGCTATCGTTCAACATAACGCATTTAGCATAAAGCAGTCAGTATTCAGCGTAACTTATTTTCTCGTTAAGCCCAGGCCACACATATCGAATCCGGGTTTTTTTAATTATTGGCTGTACATCGAGCACAGAGATTATCACGTACAAAAATCCAATGTAAAACTAGAGGAAAGCCTCTACGTATATCGAAATACAATTTCGCCGATCGTTTGATATATCCATGTGCGCGCCTCGCTCCTTCTTCCAAAGAAGCTCTTCGATTACTTTTCGCGCGCGGAGAAGGGTCAGCTGCGCGACCTTGGGCACCTGTCGGCAACGCTAGCGCTGTGAAACCGCGTGTCGAGGTAAACACATGGTGTTTGAAGATGGCCTTCGATCTCCTGCACTCATTTTCTACGCCACAGTTCTGTCATGCAGTGAAGATAATTTAACTACCTAAACACTGGTGGGGCGCGGCCCACGCCTGGTGCATGTGCTTCGCTTTCTTCGCTGCCGAGCAAGTTGTGGAAACCAACTGCATTTTAATTTTAATGACCGATATTTCCATTTATAGTGAACTGCTTAACAGGACTGCACATCTTGCGACAGGTTGCACCTAGTTCGAGAAAACAATCCGCTGCGGCATCGATGTTCGAAGCAGGTTAAGCAGGCGGCACGTCACGGCAAGAAACATGTCTATAGCGTGAGTGAAATGTATTCTCTCTTGTAGGTCACAGATGAGCTCATCTGTTGCCATTTTCATATATCGAATTATCGTTATATCGTACTGTTTCGCATTCTCCTTCGAGTTGGATGCAGCAACTGTACTGTAGCAACGGAAGTCGAAAATTGGTAACAGATGGTAGAACATGCAAATTCGTGCTCGGGCTCATCTAATGCTTGCAGTGTGCCAGAATTCTGAGCAAAGGTGCAACCCTTCAGCAGTGTGAGCTGGCTGTCGTGAGAAACGTTCAGAAATATAAAGTGAAGCTGGTTATGGACGGGTGACTGATTTCTTTCCTTGAATTTTCTTGGAGTCATTTACGACTGCAATAAATAGATACAATAGTTCCGTACAGAGAGCAATATAAAAGAAGCTTTGAAGCCAGGTGTACGCTGTAGATTCGGCGCGATGCGCAAAAATTCCGAGAAATACTCGATCCAGATGCAAGGAAAACGAGATTTCAGAAAAAACACCCTTTCCCCACTTGTGCTGGATTTACTAGTAAAATGCAGTCCTAATACACCGAGCTTTCCTCTAGCCAACTGCGGTCGCAATAACGAATGCACCGCAAGCACTGTTCTGGTATTGGCCTCAGCAGCAAAAATGATTTTTCGTATTGCTGCACTTTAGCGCGGTAAGCGCGAATAAAACATGCAGTTGTGTGCTAATGAGGACTGCTCTACTATATGCATGCACAGATCGAGACAGAGACAAAGCTCAAGCAGTTACTGCTGCCCGTAGGCGCGAACAGGTCACTTCTTACGGGGTGGGGGTGGGGGCAAAAGTTGATGGTAGCTCCCGTTCACGTATTTTGGCCAGCAGGAACAATATGGCACAAAATTTGCGCCCCCGTCCCTCATGCTATTACAGAAGCCTCTACACCCCCCCCCCCCCCCCCCCCTTTTTCAATCTACGCGCGCCTATGCTATGCCATAGACCTAGAATCATCTCTAAGCCTGGAGTCGACCCAGTTTCTGAGAGGGCATGGTTGACCACAGATTATCGAGAAGACCTCTAGGAAGACAAAAGGCAGAGACTCTGACCAGGACCTCACGGTAATAAGTTCCTTCCAGACTTAGAAATATTAGCGACAACTATAGTGGCTAAGTATGCAGCGCGCTCGCGACGCTTCCGTGAATGTCTCGACTCAAAGGCCACTGCTTCACATGCATGGCGAACAAAGGCGGCGCCGCCGTGCAGCCCATACCTGCGGCTCCGCTCCTGGTTCTAGCCGTTCCGTCGTGTGAGAGGCGTCCGCCGTGGTCACGGCCCTTGCCGCAAACGCCCGCTGAGCGGCACGCCTCATCTGGCGAAGCTCGGACATCTCGAGGAAGCCGAGCTGGCCAAGCCGTTGAAAACCGGGACGCCTTCGCGGGTAGACAACGCGCCTGCCGCCCCCGCTGGCACTCTCGGGATCCGAATGGGAGGTGATGATGCTCGTGGTGCTGCTGCAGGAAGAGCTGACCTCCGCGTCGGCCGCCACTGCGTTCCCGCCTCTGGGTGCGCCGTCGGCAGGTACGGACATCACTGGGGTCCTGTGGTCGCTGTAACCGAGTGAGAACACGAATGAGCTGCTGCTGCTGCTGAAGCCTCGGCTGCTGCTGTGCGGTCCGTTCGATCGGGGTGCGAGCGCTGTTGCTGCTGTGGCGGCGCGTGCCACGTTCGGAATGTCTCGTGCAGCACCCGCTCTCCTGAGACGCGGCCAGCTTCTTTTTCGCTCGTCAGTGCACGTTTTTCGGCCCATGCACGTGGCGGCGAAATTGCGGGAAGACGGGATAATCGATCCTGCGGACGTGAACGCTGTGTCATTCTTTCATGGCTACTAAAATTCCTTCAAGAAAATTCGAGCCCGCTGCAGACCCTAACGACCTCGCCGCTCACCTCAGCCCCGTCCTCGGCCCCGACGCGAACACGCTACACAATGACAATGCTTCCGCTATAAGGCACTTTTTACCCTTTTATGGGTCCTCTCACAAAAAATACAATAACAAACATAAATGAAAGAGAGAGGGAGCTCGGACCAGCAACGCTTTACCAGGCTTAAAGCCAATACAAGAAAGGAAAGGAGCTAAACGCCAAAAAAAACAAACTTAAAGAGAAAAGCAGGAAAATAAAAACAGCATACAACGTTTCCTTTCTTCTTTCACTCCCTCCTATATACCTTCCCTTACGGCGCGGTTCAGGTGTCCAAAGATATATGAGACAGATACTGCGCCATTTCCTTTCCCCAAAAAACCAATTATTATTATATACAAACTCAACATACCCGCCACGGTGGCTCAGTGGTTAGAGTGCTCAGCTACTGAACCGGAGTTCCCGGACTCGAACCCGACCGCGGCGGCTGCGTTTTGACGGTGGCAATACGGTAAGGCGCCCGTGAGCTGTCAGTGCACGTTAAAGATCCCCAGGTGGTCGAATTTATTCCGGAGCCCTCCACTACGGCACCTCTTTCTTTCTTCCTTCTTCCACTCTCTCCTTTATCCCTTCCCTTACGGTGCGGTTCAAGTGTCCAAAGATATATGAGACAGTTACTGCGACATTTCCTTTCCCCAAAAACCAATTATTGCATCTACGACCATGCTCCTTAATTGGTTGCATTTCTTTTTTCGTGTTTCTCCATCGCATTTGAGCCTAATGAAACATCAGGTTTTTCTTCCTACAATCACCTATGCCGCACACGCTTGGTGGTTTCACTGTCCGCTTTGCAGGCTCAAAGATCGTGTATTATCTTTGCAACGCATTCCGCTTCTTGCTCTTACTGGTGCCTGCTGTACTACGAGAACTGTTGCTCTTCATGCCCTGCCAATGTTCTTCCATTGCCTATTTATCTTGACAAATTATGTGCAGAGTTAATGCTTTTTACATTACGGCAGCCCGTTGTGTACATTAAGGCATTTTATAACCCGTCTGAAATTCAGCCTGTACTTAATCCCTGGTCTGACCATCCCTCATTGAAATTGAAATTTTATTTTGCTTAACTTGGTTATCAGGAAGCCTTGACCTTTTCTTGTCAACGCGCATTGCATGTTTACACTGACGTGTCATTCACTCATCACTGTGCGGGTGCTGCTTTTGTTGTTCTTAGCTCCACACAAAATATTTTATGCGTTCATCGCATATCCTTAGCTAAAACCACCATCAAGTGCCTATGCCGCTGAGCTTGTAGCATTGCATTCTGCTGTTGCGTTTGCTATTAATAACCCTCCTTCTATGCCCGTTCATTTTTACACTGATTCTCTATCTCTGCTTTCTGTCCTGTCTTCAGTTACTTCTTTTTACCCGACAATTGTTTCCATTAAGAAAGATCTCTATCGTTTGTCTTCTCTTGTCTCATTTCTTTTATTTCATATCCGGGGTCACTCAGGAATTTTCGGAAATGAGTTAGCCGACCAGGCTGCTGGCAGTGCTGGGCAATATGGCCATTTACACACTTCTACCCTTTCGCGCCGTTGAGTGCGTTCCCGTTTACACCATACTTCACTTCTTTTATAACGAGCTTATTAGCAAGAGAATAATGGCGGCACAGAATTATTTATTTGGATCCCGGATACGCTCAATATTCCTTCCATCCGTCTATCTAGGAGTCATCTTGTTACTTTACTCAGTGGGCATGGTAGATTCGATTCCTACTTTAAAAAAAATTTGGCCTCTCTTTATCTTCAACTCGTTCGTGTGGTATGTTGTGGGAAGATGTCAGTCATTACTTTCGGAATTGTTCCCTTACTCCTCCTTTCGTTTCCCGTTTAAAGTTTATCTGCTCATCTGACGTTACATCGTCTACTTGCCCCCCTCTTTTGAATAACCCTGCTGCTTGTGCTGTTCTGGTTCAAATGGTTCACCTCATAAGCTCACAATTCCAACACATTTCCGATGAGTTCCTTCGTGACTCTCATTTCTCCTCCACAAGCTCTGCACAAAGAAGCGCTCTGTTTTCCTTACGACCGACTGTGCCTGTGACATTATCTGTGACATTATCACTGCCTCTGACTATTCTGTGACTTCAGGTTTTCACTTTTTTGTATGATAATAATAATAATTGGTTTTCTGGGGAAAGGAAATGTCGCAGTATCTCTCTCATATATCGTTGGACACCTGAACCGCGCCATAAGAGAAATGATAAAGAAGGGAGTGGGAGAAGAAAGAAAGAGGTGCCGTAGTGGAGGGCTCCGGAATAAATTCGACCACCTGGGGATCTTTAACGTGCACTGACATCGCACAGCTCACGGGCGCCTTAGCGTTTTGCCACCGTAAAAACGCAGCCGCCCCGGTCGGGTTCGAGCCCGGGAACTCCGGTTCAGTAGCTGAGCGCCCTAACCACTGAGCCACCGCGGCGGGTATGTTGGGTTCGTATGCTGTTTTTATTTTCCTGCTTTTCTCTTTAAGTTTGTTTTTTTTAGCGTTTAGCTCCTTTCCTTTTTTTTTTGTATTGGCTTTAAGCCTGGTAAAGCGTCGCTGGTCCGGTCCCTCTCTCTTTCATTTATGTTTTTATTGTATTTTTTCTGAGAGGACCCATAAAAGCGTAAAAAAAGGGCCTTATAGCGGCAGCATTGTCATTTGGTAGCGTGTTCGCGTCGGGACCGAGGACGGGGCTGAGGTGAGCGGCGAGGTCAGTTAGGGTCTGCAGCGGGCTCGAATTTTCTTGAAAGAATTTTAGTAGCCATGAACCGAATGACACAGCGTTCACGCCCGCAGGTTCGATTATCCCGTGTGCCCGCAATTTCGCCGCCACGTGCATCGGCCGAAAAACGTGCACTGACGAACGAAAAAGAAGCTGGCCGCGACGCAGTAGAGCGGGTGCTGCACGCGGCATTCCGAACGTGGCACGCGCCGCCGCAGCAGCAACGGCGCTCGCACCCCGATCGAACGGACCGCACAGCAGCAGCCGAGGCTTCAGCAGCAGCAGCAGCTCATTCGTGTTCTCACTCGGTTACAGCGACCACAGCACCCCAGTGATGTCCGTACCTGCCGACGGCGCACCCAGAGGCGGGAACGCAGTGGCGGCCGACGCGGAGGTCAGCTCTTCCTGCAGCAGCACCACGAGCATCGTCACCTCCCATTCGGATCCCGAGAGTGCCAGCGGCGGCGGCAGGCGCGTTGTCTACCCGCGAAGGCGTCCCGGTTTTCAACGGCTCGACCAGCTCGGCTTCCTCGAGATGTCCGAGCTTCGCCAGATGAGGCGTGCCGCTCAGCGGGCGTTTGCGGCAAGGGCCGTGACCACGGCGGACGCCTCTCAGACGGCGGAACGGCTAGAACCAGGAGCGGAGCCGCAGGTATGGGCTGCACGGCGGCGCCGCCTTTGTTCGTCATGCATGTGAAGCAGTGGCATCTGAGTGGAGACATTCACGGAAGCGTCGAGACCACGGTGCACACTTAGCCACTATAGTTGTCGCTTATAGTTATAAGTCTGGTAGGAACTTACCGTGATGTCCAGGTCCGAGTCTCTGCCTTTTGTCTTCCTAGAGGTCTTCTCGATCATCTGTGGTCAACCATGTCCTCTCAGAAACTGGGTCGACTCCAGGCGTAGTGGTGATTCTAGGTCTATGGCATAGCATAGGCGCGCGTAGATTGAAAGGGAGGGCGGGGGGGGGGGGGGGGGGTGTAGTGGCCTCTCTAATAGCATGAGGAACGGGGGCGCAAATTTTGTGCCATATTGTTCCTGCTGGCCAAAATACGTGAACGGGAGCTACCATGAACTTTTGCCCCCACCCCCACCCCGTAAGAACTGACCTGTTCGCGCCTACGGGCAGCAGTAACAACTGCTTGAGCTTTGTCTCTGTCTCGATCTGTGGATGCATATAGTAGAGCAGCCCTCATTAGCACACAACTGCATGTTTTATTCGCGCTATCCGCGCTAAAGTGCAGCAATACGAAAAATCATATTTTGCTGCTGAGGCCAATAGCAGAACAGTGCTTGCGGTGCAATCGTTATTGCGACCACAGTTGGCTAGAGGAAAGCTAGATACATTAGCACTGCATTTTACTAGTAAATCTAGCACAAGTGCGGAAAGGGTTTTTTTTTCTGAAATCTCGTTTTCTTTGCATCTGGATCGAGTATTTTTCGGAATTTTTGCGCATCGCGCCGATTCTACAGCGTATACCTGGTGTTGCATTTGGGTTGCAAGCCCCAAGGGTAGCGTTGGCCTGGCGGCCTGGGGCCAAGCTGGAAACATCCGAAGGTCCCGGCAAAGGATGAGTCGACTGGCAACAGAACAACTTGTTTATTCTGGCATCGCAAAAGAGCAGCCGGTCAGGGCGACCACGTTACTCGAAGGAAGAAAATCGAAGTCTCTCTTTGGCGTAGTAGTAGTAAGTGGATGAAAGGGGAAGAGGAAAGGAAAATGCACGGGCCTGTGACTGGTGTTAAAACACCACAACCACTGCCGGCGTGCAGATAGAGAGAAGGATAGGTCCGGCGCAGCTGTCTTTTATACCCTCGGAGTCGAGGGCAAGAAGGAACGGCTTGGGAAGAGGCGTCCGATACGGCGACGCCTGAACATGTCCAGACGTGACGGGTGCGTCCGCCAGGCCGGCGCCGGTCAGACCTCCTCGCCTCCCAGTTGGGGAGCTCCTCTCCCCGGCTGCCGCGCTTTGACAAGCGTGGGCACCAACATGCACACACACACACACACGCACGCACGACGACACGTGGCACTGAAACCTGCCTGGACGCGCTTGGCGGGAGGCGTTGCGGCAGCGATGAACGGGTCCAAATGACCGCCGCTTTGAACAAAGCCGCGGCGTCCGTTGCATCCGCGCCGGCTATACCGCGCGTCGTAGGCGAGACGTAACAGACCGCCCCGCCGGGAGAAGGAGATCCCGATGGTCAGGGGACTGCATCCGCTGTCCAGAGGGATGTCGCTCGATGATGCTCGTAATCGAAACCGGTCGTCCCTCGACGTTGCTTGAGCGCAGCGCACAGAGAAGGCCTCGTTCTCGGGTTCAGGATCACATAGGACACTGCAAAGTCACTTCGGGAGAGTTGCCATTTTTGTGCTCGCTCCCAGCAAGCGTTAGAACTACGCCGAAACGCAACCGCTCAGTCAGCAAGCACGAGACAACCCTCACTAAGCTCTGCCAGGCTCTTTCCCCTTTTATACTACTGCCTAGTTCCTTACAGTAGTCAAGCAGCACTCAGAACGCGTCCACAAATTGGAAAATTGCACTAGAAAGCACATAATCACTTTGAAACACTAAACAAAAGCAATATGTTAAAAATCCTGCCTCAGGAAGAAAACATCAGTAACCAACAACTTTGAGGCGGATTCCCACGTTAGGGGCTTCGACTTAAGCCATCGGCGTTACCGTTGAGACTCCCCTTTTTGTAACGCACCTCAAAGGAATATTGTTGCAAAGCGAGGCTCCAGCGCAGGAGGCGGCCATTTTTGGGAGAGATGGTCTGCAGCCATTGGAGAGGGCAGTGATCCGTCTCAATGATAAACCTCGAGCCGGCTAGGTAGCATGACAATTTCTGAACGGCCCACACGAGACACGCACACTCTTTCTCAGTGGCGCTGTACGCCTGCTCACGACAGGTCAGCTTACGACTAGCATACAGGACGGGGTTTTCCACTTCTCCATTGTCCCTTTGGCACAGTACAACGCCCATGCCTCGCTCACTAGCATCGCACTGAACAACGAACCCTTTTGTGTAGTCTGGCGATCGTAGCACAGGCTGGCTTGTTAGGGCGCTCTTTAAGGCGCTAAAAGCTCTTTCCTTTGTCTCGCTCCAGACGACTGTTTGGGGCTCTGTTTTTCTTAGAGCATCCGTCAGGGGAGCCGCGATATCGGAGTACCTGGGGATGTACCTCTGATAGTAGCCGGCGACACCTAAGAACGACCGAATATCGGTCTTCGTGCGCGGTTGCGGGAAGTCTCGCACAGCGGCCACCTTTATTTCAGAGGGCCGGCGACGACCCTGTCCAATCACGTGACCGAGGTAGACAACCTCGGCCTGTGCTAATTGGCACTTGGGAGCCTTGACTGTCAAGCCCGCTTCGCGCAGGCGGGTTAGCACTGCCCGCAAGTGTGCCATATGCTCAGACCAGGATGCGGAGAATATCGCTACGTCGTCTAAATACGGTAAAGCGAATTCTTCCTGTCCTCGCAACACTTTGTCCATGAGGCTTGAAAAGCAGTATGGCGCGTTCTTCAAACCAAAACTCAAAACTTTAGGACGGAATGTTCCCATTGGTGAAATGAACGCCGCATACCTACTAGCCTCTTCTGTAAGTGGAACCTGCCAATAACCCCTGACAAGATCTAGGGTGGAAATAAACTGAGCGCTACTAACTTTCTCAAGGCGCTCCTCGATGTTAGGGATCGGATAAATTTGATCCTTAGTAATGGAATTAAGCCTGCGGTAGTCGACGCAAGGACGAGGTTCCTTGCCCGGTACCTCAACTAAAATCAAAGGGGAGGTATAATCACTCTCACCCGCCTCAATAACACCGAGCTGTAGCATTTTCTTTACCTCAGCCTCCATAATATCACGCTGGCGGGGTGACACCCGGTACGCCTTGGATCGTACTGGCTCTGGGGAGGTAAGTTCTATATCATGAGTAAGGACAGAAGTCCTACCAGGCCTCTCAGAGAACTGACCTTGAAACTCTTGTAAGAGTTGGTGTAGTTCGATTTTCTGCCCAGGCGACAGCGGTGCTTTAATGATTAAGTCACTAATGACCTGATCAGTGTCTTCCCTGTTCGTCACTGAGCTTAGTCCCGGAAGCTCGACCGGAAGCTCTTCTAACTTTCCCGTGTCGTGCATTTCCTCTCCAGTACCTGGTGCCTTCAACGCTACAGGCTCAATTTTATCCAGTTCTGACGTGCTCGGAATATCAGCTTGCTGCGCCTCCGACCCTTTTTCATTGTTCGACAACGTCGGCCCCGCAACTACCGCCTTTGCAGCGAGCTCCCGAACTCTCGATCTGGTTAAGGCCTGAACGCTAGCCTCACCAAACAAAAGCCCCTTCTCGCGCAGAAGGTGATCGGACCTGTTCGAAAATAGGTACGGGTACTGGGGGGGCAGCATAGATGACACTACGGCCTCCGTCTCAAGTGCTCCGAAAGGTCCTTCAATAAGCACTTTTGCTACGGGCAGACACACGCTATGAGCTTCCACGGCTTGCTTGATCCATGCGCACTCGCCCGTGAACATATCGGGTTCTACGTAAGAGGGGTGAACTACATCCATTGTAGCTGCGGAATCACGAAGCACTCGGCACTCTTTCCCGTTCACGAGGAAGTCTCGCATGTAAGGCTCGAGAAGCTTCATGTTCTCGTCAGTGCTACATAATGACAAACACACGATTTCTCTTTTTGTTTCTGGACACTGCGCCGAAAAGTGACCCGGCTTCTGGCACGTATAACACACGCGCGCTTGCCTCGCCTCGAACCGCTTTCTGCGTTCGGCTTCGGCTGCCGCCGTCTCCTTACGTTCGGTCGGACTGCTTTCACTCGCATCCGCACTACGCGTGTCCCCCCTTGCTCTCATGGGTGTGAACTTCGGCCTCTCAGACTTGGAGCCAAATTCACCCTTTTGACCGTCCTTAGCTCCGCGAGCCCGACGCGTCACAAACTCCTCGGCTAGCTCGGCGGCTTTAGCCACTGTACTAACGTCTGGCCTATCCAAGACCCAGTACCGCACGTTCTCAGGTAACCGACTATAAAACTGTTCCAGCCCGAAACACTGCAGAATTTTCTCGTGGTCACCAAACGCTTTCTCTTCTTTGAGCCACTCCTGCATGTTTGACATAAGCCTGTAGGCAAACTCTGTATATGACTCATTTCTGCCTTTTTCATTTTCCCGAAACTTCCGACGGAACGCCTCCGCTGACAGCCTGTACTTTTTTAGCAGACTCGATTTCACTTGGTCGAAATCCTCTGCCTCCTCTCTCTTCAAACGAGCGACTACGTCGGCCGCCTCGCCGGGTAACAAAGTGAGCAAGCGCTGTGGCCACGTTTCCCGAGAGAACCCCTGCTTCTCGCACGTTCGCTCAAAGTTAACCAGGAACAAACCAATGTCCTCTCCAAGCTTAAACGGCCGCATCAGGTCAGTCATTTTGAACGATACCCGTTCTCCTGCACCGTGTGCCTGACTTCCATTACGAGCGCGTTCCATCTCTACCTCGAGACGCTTCATTTCCAAAGCGTGTTGACGGTCGCGCTCTTCTTTCTCTTTTTGCTCTTTACGTTCGCGCTCCTCTTTCTCTTTTTGTTCTTTACGTTCTCGCTCCTCTTTCTCTTTTTGTTCTTTACGTTCGCGCTCGTCTTTCTCTTTTTGCTCTTTACGTTCGCGCTCGTTTTTCTCTTTTTCTTTTTGTTCCCTCTCCTCAATGGTCTCAAGGCATTCCGACAGCTCGTCATCCTCAGCCTCCAACTCAAGAATCGCCCTTAGCAGTTCTGGTTTTCTGAGTTTGTCTGAGACATCAAGACCCAACTCTCTTGCAAGCTCCAGCAATTTCGGTTTGCGCAACGACTTCAAATCCATGGCTGCTCCGAATGCTGCTTTCTCTACTGCCTACTATTGTCTTGCCGCAAACTAACCCGGCAGCAACGACAACACAATTACCAGCTCTGTTTCTGACACTAACAAAAGCCTGGCAAAACTCAGAAGAAGAAAGTCCCGCACTCACCAAACCTCGCAGCCAAGAATTCAGCGCAGTCGTTCCGCTGCAGGCAACCAGTCATCACACAGGGCTCGTTGCACTGCTCCCGGATGGTCGTTGTGCTGCTCAGCATACAGTTGACCGCATATCTTCGCTGCTGGCCTCCGTTGTCGGGATCCCACCGCTGGCAACCAGTTGTTGCATTTGGGTTGCAAGCCCCAAGGGTAGCGTTGGCCTGGCGGCCTGGGGCCAAGCTGGAAACATCCGAAGGTCCCGGCAAAGGATGAGTCGACTGGCAACAGAACAACTTGTTTATTCTGGCATCGCAAAAGAGCAGCCGGTCAGGGCGACCACGTTACTCGAAGGAAGAAAATCGAAGTCTCTCTTTGGCGTCCGGCGCAGCTGTCTTTTATACCCTCGGAGTCGAGGGCAAGAAGGAACGGCTTGGGAAGAGGCGTCCGATACGGCGACGCCTGAACATGTCCAGACGTGACGGGCGCGTCCGCCAGGCCGGCGCCGGTCAGACCTCCTCGCCTCCCAGTTGGGGAGCTCCTCTCCCCGGCTGCCGCGCTTTGACAAGCGTGGGCACCAACATGCACACCCACACACACACGCACGCACGACGACACGTGGCACTGAAACCTGCCTGGACGCGCTTGGCGGGAGGCGTTGCGGCAGCGATGAGCGGGTCCAAATGACCGCCGCTTTGAACAAAGCCGCGGCGTCCGTTGCATCCGCGCCGGCTATACCGCGCGTCGTAGGCGAGACGTAACACTGGCTTTAAAGCTTCTTTTATATTGCTCTGTGTACGGAACTATTGCATCTATTTATTGCAATCGTAAATGACTCCAAGAAAACTCAAGGAGAGAAATCAGTCACCTGTCCGTAACCAGCTTCACTTTGTATTTCTAACGTTTCTCGCGACATCCAGCTCACGCCCACTGAACGACTGCACCCTTGCTCAGAATTCTGCCACACTGCAAGCATTAGATGAGCCTGAGCACGAATTTATATGTTCTACCATCTGCTAACAATTTTCGGCGTTCGTTGCTGCAGTACAGTTGCTGCATCGAGCTCGAAGGAAAATGCGAAATAGTTCGATATAACGACAATTCGATATATGGAAATGGCAACAGATAAGCTCATCTGTGACCTACAAGCGATAATAAATTGCGCTTACGCTATTGACATGTTTCTTGCCGTGACGTGCCGCCTGCTTAACGTGCTTCGAACATTCATGCCGCAGCGGTTTGTTTTCTCGAACTAGGTGCAACGTGTCGCAAGATGTGCAGTCCTGTTAAGCAGTTCACTATAAATAGAAATATCGGTCATTAAAATTAAAATGCTGTTGGTTTCCACAACTTGCTGGGCAGCGAAGAATGCGGAGCACGTGCACCAGGCGAGGGCCGCACCCCACCAGTGTTTAGGTATAGTTAAATTGACTTCACCGCATGACAGAACTGTGGCGTGGAATATGAGTGCAGGAGATCGAAGGCCATCTTCAAACACCATGTGTTTACCTCGACACACGGTTTCACAGCGCTAGCGTTGCCGACAGGTGCCCAAGGTCGCGCAGCTGACCCTTCTCCGCGCGCGAAAAGTAATCGAAGAGCTTCTTTGGAAGAAGGAGCGAGGCGCGCACACCGATATTTCAAACGATCGGCGAAATTGTATTTCGATATACGTAGAGGCTTTCCTCTATTTTTACATTGGGTTTTTGTACGTGATAATCTCTGTGCTCGATGTACAGCCAATAATTAAAAAAACCCGGATTCGATATGTGTGGCCTGGGCTTAACGAGAAAATAAGTTACGCTGAATACTGACTGCTTTATGCTAAATGCGTTATGTTGAACGATAGCTGCAGTCTTCATTAGTCAGCGGAGCGTTTCTTTCGGTGACCATAAAATCTGAAAGGCGAAGCTGCAAATGTCATGTTTGAAATAGGGCTATCGTGGAGAACTGAATATTTCTAAGGAAGAAAGCAGCACTGGGACACTCGCGGATATGTCACGTGTCAGAGACTCAATACGGAATGAGTAACACAGGCGCTGAGTAAGAGCGAAGAACACCTCTCGTCTCGTATATAAACGTGCCTCACTCTGTACTGCTTTTCTGATGTACTGACGTGTACCGGTTGTTTCAGGGAAGCCCGCCTTTAATTGCTGAAAATATGCTTTTGCAGTTATCAGGACGTCTTCTACTGCACAATAGTACCAGTACTGCATGGCGCCCAGCGCAGAAACATGAAATAAATGTTGAGATGATTAGGTAGTTTCTGATCATTTAAATTACATTTAGACACTTGGCTACAATTAGATAATTGGAGCCGGCCGTTAGTAGTAGCCATCTGTATATTTAGGATTCCGAAAGCGCGATTACTCTCGGCGCTCTTTTTTTACTAAATTTCTTGGCCACAGCGCCGATGGGAGTCGCGTCTGCGAAATTCTAAAAAAACTAATACGGACATTACTACCGAACTGTTACGATTCTTTAATTGCTTGGCGCCTAACAGCACTGGTTTAAAAACATTAATCACAAATTATCTAACCAGCTCGTTAACAAATACTGTGCCGCAGAAGCTCTCTTCCTAAGAAAAATTTAAAACAAATTCGTGGCGAGCTTCCTTGAATAGCATCCTATGCCTCAAAGCTTTATCGACCACCCATGCCCCGCTTTTTATTGGCTGTGCCCACGGCGGTGCAAGGCTTTTTTCTGCTACGTATACCTAATGTACAAGGAAGAAATGCCTTGAAATATTACACGCACAAGAAATTCCTTGCGTGTTTAATACTGGCCCACGTACGTCTAGAATATCACATAACACGCAGCCTACAGGTGGGTACATGAAGGCTCCCTATCTCATAAGTGCTCTTAGCGCCCCCTGGATCCGAACCTCAACACCCCAATGAACGATGTCTTCGTTTTCCCCTTCCCGTGCGCAGGTAGACAGCGTGGCTGTTCTCTGGGCGTATTGGCAAGTCAAGCCGGAATTCATGGGTGGTGATCTCGCAGCAGCCATCTGCGCCGTCGCCTTGTTCATCTAATCGGTGTTGGTGGCGTGGATTCGCATTCGCTACCGTACCAGTTCCACGCTGCCTCCCGAGCTGACTACGCCGACCATGCTCGTTTACCACTCTTCTCTGGATGCGACAGTGCAGCCTGCCAGATGTTCGCGGGTGCCGCCGCATGTTATCTGAATCGCTCCCAAGAACCTTGCGAGGATTTTTACCGCCTTGTCCGCAATGGCTGGAAGCACGAACACCGTTTGCTTTCCGTTCTCGACGCCGGTGAAGACACGATGCACGGACGCGCTCTCAACACCATCGAGTGGGCTCCCCTTGACGTCCTCAAGCCGGTTCCCGTGCAGTCAGTGGCGTCGAGTGTCGTCAGAAGAGTTTTAGCCAAGTCATGCATCGAGCAGTCGGAGAGCAGCCTGCGCAGGATGAAAATGTTCATGGCCGAGAACCATCTCCCATGGCCTCTGACAGCCCGGTGAGTCCAGCTCGAGATTCTACTGGACCTCTCGGGAAATTGGAATCTGCACTTGTGGCTCCAAGTGACCTTTGACCTGAAACGCTCTCGCAATGTCACTGGAGACCCAGTGCTCAAAATTAGACACAGTGCCGCATTCCGCACTTGGATCGCTTCTATGCGTACATTCGCCGGCCAGCCAAGGGGATCGGCACAGTCAGTGGGGTACCAGCAGTACGTCCGCAGCATGCTGCGCCTCTTCGAGGTATCTGAATCGCCAGCCGGTGATATCGCCGTTACCATCGAGGCGATGAACCGGTTGACGCTATCAGCGGTGTGGACAGCAATAGCGGAGCCTGAACAAAGGATTCTGTGGATGTCTGTACGAAACCTGACCAAAACAACGTCGATGCCGTCACGGCGCTGCCTTGTGCCGATCGAAAACAGCGTGGGCGTCAGTTGGCTCCGCCTCTTTCCCGCCAACCAACGACTGCATGCACAGATTGAAGATATATAAGAGGCGTATCCTCCCTGGACTCTTGACCCGTCACTGCCGGCCCGTGCGGTGTGTTCAAGCTCAAGGCGACGACACTGTGTGGACCTTATTAGCCAGCGTGCTCCCTGAACCGACACCAGGAGCTGGCTTTTTCACCTACTGGCTGAAACTGATGAGCGTGCGATGGCGGGTAAAGCAGAGCGACCTGGCAAATGTCCTCAACTCAGGTTCCGGGCTGAGGCATTGATGGAGCGTCAATGGCGCACTGACTGTATCTCACGACTAATTTGTTTTCCCGTTTAAACCCCCGGACGTGCCAGCGGCTGTGTACTACGGCGGCGCCGGACGCTTCATTGCGGATGAAATCCTCAGAAGTGTCTTCAGATTCTGTGTAGCAGAAACAACCACCACTCATGCTCCGTAGCTACAAATTCTTGGTGCCATTTCACCGTCGAAGTGGTCCCCGCACCACGTGGATGCCAAGGCGCTTCTGGGCGCCTTATATGGCTAGAGGCTAGGCAACCCGCGACACCCGAGCGGCACGTCTTTCAAGGAGTGTAGCCTTACACAGGAACGACTTTTCTTCGTGGCCTCCTGTTAGGCGCTCTCTTCTATAGCGGCGACTGTGTGGATGAGGGAACGGAGATGCGAGCCGACGCTGCAGCAAGTCATGACGTTGTCGGAGTTACGTCGGCCTTCCAGTGCGAGATTGCGAATGGTCAGCATTAAGTAGACCTGGCTCGCTTCGCACGTCACGTCTCGCATATTTCGTTTTATTTCTTTTTTTGCTTTTGATGTTTTCGTTTATAAGCAGTAATGTCCGATTAAGTAAATTCGTGATACCCTATACTGTGTGTGAAGTGTTCATTGCAGTGTGCAGGGAGTGAATGTTAGAATACGTACCCTTTGTTTCAGGAAACCCGCTATTAATATTTATATAAAGGATTTGCTTCTCCGGCACAATAATGCAAGGTTTGCAGACAACAGAAAAGAGGTTAGTAATGTTAATTAGGATGATTTATGATCTTTGCCTATTAGCCGTTACTTTTTTATAAATTGCGTTGTGGCCACAGAAATTTTGGCCAGCTTGCGCTTAAACATTCTCTCGCAAATCTCCCGCGCGCGGAGCGATGCCCTTCAGCCATGGCACTTCGCGGCGGAGGTGACCACCCATCAGTCATGTAGGCCGGAGCAGCTACAAGCACTATACAGCGCATGTGGCGCATGCGGCCCAGAATGTCACATTGACACTTTTGCCATGCGCTGGGGGGCTTTTAGGAAGCGTGCGTCTTCTAACGCGAGGTGGCCAGAATTTCTTTGGTCACAGCGCCGAGAGTAGTTGCGATTTCGAAATTGCAAAAAAATTTGGGAGCCGCCGTGGTGGCTCAGTGGTTAGGGCGCTCGACTACTCATCCGGAATTCCCGGGTTCGAACCCGACCGCGGCGGCTTCGTTTTTATGGTGGAAAAGCGCTAAGACGCCCGTGTGTTATGCGATGTCAGTGCACGTTAAAGATCCCCAGACGGTCGAAATTATTCCGGAGCCCTCCACTACGGCACATCTTTCTTCCTTTCTTCTTTCACTCCCTCCCTTATCCCTTCCCTTACGGCGCGGTTCAGGTGTCCAACGATATATGAGACAGATACTGCGCCATTTCCTTTCCCCAAAAACAAATTATTATTATTATTATTATTATTATAAAAATTTGGACGACGTTTAAGCTTCGTCTTTAAACGAAAGACGCGACAGCGTGTTGCCCCGCCGCGGTGGCTCAGTGGTTAGGGCACTCGACTACTGATCCGGAGTTCCCGGGTTCGAACCCGACCGCGACGGCTGCGTTTTTATGGAGGAAAAACGCTAAGGCGCTCGTGTGCTGTGCGATGTCAGTGCACGTTAAAGATCCCCAGGTGGTCGAAATTATTCCGAAGCCCTCCACTACGGCACATCTTTCTTTCTTTCTTCTTTCACTCCCTCCCTTATCCCTTCCCTTACGGCGCAGTTCAGGTGTCCAACGATATATGAGAAAGATACTGCGCAATTTCCTTTCCCCAAAAAACCAATTATTATTATAGCGTGTTGCAGCGTTGCCAAGTGGTGCACGGAACGCTATCGCCCGTTCGGCGCGACGCGTGGCCTGTTGGACAATTTAAGGAAGCGACGCCTGTCTCGCATACCTCGGTGGACACCCGAACCGGGCCGTAAGGGAAGAAAAGTCCCTTCTCATACGGTGCGGTTCAGGTGTCCACCGAGATGCGCCATTTTTCATTTACGGCCAACGCCGCCGACGCCGACGACACCGGCTTTTCTGGGAAACGAGCTCCTTAACGCGGTCGCGTTAAAAACTGATAAGACCTATTAGTAAAGGCCGCGGCTACAAATTTTGTTGCAGTCAGGCGCCTAACTGCTATAGTTAACCAGCTTACTGATCACCAATATTATTTTCTGATGTGCAGAAACGCTATAGTACTACCAGTATTACTACATCCCACAGAATCGCCTTCCTCTTGCCTCAGAAAGCTTGTAGGGCGAAAGCACTCCAATGGGTAAATCCGAGCGAGACCTTGCGATGATAGTCAGTCTGTGCCAAGTATCTTGCAATGATTGTGGTTGGGGCCCGGAAACAAATTTCTGAGCACTTTGTTGACCTAAAGTGCGACGAGGCGAAAGCCTTTAGTGCGGTGTTGCTGCTGGTGTCGCTTAGTTTTTTGTAATTTCATTTCCTAATTTTATTTTCGTATGTATATATTTTGTTTTCATTTTGATTTTGTTTTTCATTGTTTACTTTCATTCGTTGTTATATTGTTTTCTCTTTTCATTCTGTTGTATTTTGCTGACGTTATCAGTTGGATTGACAGCTATAGTGTGATACCTTTCTGCGAACATCGCCGCTAGCGAGTCATGACCCTATAAAGGCTTTCGCCTTAATATAGCCGCGACAGGGAGTCAATAGCCTGTCGGCGCAGCAAAGCACACCCCATGTTAAACTGCAACACGCACTCGCCACACAAGCGCTGCAGTGGGCTTTGCACATCGTCGTCTTCATCAACTTCCATCTGCGTCGCGAAGACAGATAATTATCCGCCTTCATCGTCGTCGTTATCATTCATGCAATTCAGCTTTCGCACGTTTACAGAATTCAGGCAAAAATTCCGTGTCAATTTAAAGAAAAGCATTTAAGCGGCCGTTCCTTGGATCCAGTGTCGGTGGCGTCGTCGTAACCAGCAGAGCGAGCAAGCGCAGTAAGGCGGTTGCCGGGGCAACGAAGTGAGTACGAGGGTTACCGGGAAGGAGGAGAGATGTGGCACGCTCCGTCGGCAGCTGATCCTGCGAAACGCGCCGCTTACTCTCTGAGAGATTATTTGCCATAATGTATCAGGAATGACCTCAATTGAATAAGAGAAAATATTTGACTCAGTGGAAACAGTCACTACGGAATCAGGGTGTAGAAGAGTGTTATGTGAAAATACTGGAAGATATCTATAATGATTTTACAACTATCTCAAATACTTCTCAAGCAATAGGATTGCAGCAATTTGAAAATTTCAGCAAGTCAGCAATACAATTTCAACAAGGAAGGGTATCTGCTTTATCTCACCAATACTCACCATGGGGCAACAACGTGCAGGCTCACAAAAAGGGTTCAGCTTAAGTTGAAGACAATGCAGTGATCTACGGAAAAAAATGGTGGTGGTTTAGCTCTGGTTAAACCTGGAGTGACGCGATAGCTACAGCTGGCCGAGCGGAACTTGGTCACGTGACCAACCACATGACGAACCACGTGATAAGCCACGGTGCCGCGCGGCCGGCAGCTGCTCCGCACCACGTGACAGCGTGGCGGCGCAGCCACAGGGTGGCGGCGAGGGAACAAACGCGTGTTAATGACATCTTAATGGAAATGAGGAGAAAGAAATGGGCTTGGGCAAGGCATGTAGTGAAAAAGGCACGATCACTACTGGTCCTTAAGGGTGTCGGAGTGGATCCCAAGAGAAGAGAAGTGTAGCAAGGGGCGGCAGAAAGTTTCACGGACCCTGAGCTCCAGCGCAGCATCATCCATCTGGCGGATGAGGCCGCTACCAGCCAAGGACTGCCAGCCATACCCTAACCGCGGACGCGCAACTCCCCGTCTCCCAGGCCTGCCGATACGATATATGAAACAGATCCTGCGTCATTTCCTTTTCCCAAAAACCAATTATTCTTATTATGCCGCGAAAAGCTTCTAGTTGGCTGAAGAAGAAATTTTTTTTTAATTCAGTGGCGGGCTTCCCTGTAACACCTCATAAATGGGAGATAGATTTAGATGATGTGAATTACAATATCCATATAATATAGGCCTTGCTAACCATTGAGCACACAGTTTTTCTTGGGCGTCACTTGCCCGATATCAGCTGGTATGCACTACCATGTATTAGCTGTTGTTTCGGGGCGCCTTTGCGCGAGTGTGTGTAAGTGTATAAAATGACTGCATACTTTCGAATAAAATTCAATTGTAGTGGGCCTGCGAAGTCTGCATATGCAGCTCGTCCCACGGCCTCTCGGGGCAGTCCCAAACAGGAATAGGAACCTTTGGGAGGTCCCTCTGCATGGCTTGACATTCGTGGCACTGCCACACCGTTTCTTCAATTCGGTTGTCAAGCCCTGGACCCCATACGTTGCCCCTCGCACATCTCTTCATGCTACGATGCCTCTGTGGCCATAGAGAAGAGCCTGCAGAATGAGAGAGCGCGGAGTGGTTGGTATTGTTACGTGATGGCAAGCCGATGGCTGAGACGAGATGACAGATGGTTACAGCATCCTTACCGCGCCATAAGGGAAGGGATAAAGGAAGGAGTGGAAGAAGAAATAAAGAAAGAGGTGCCGTAGTGGAGGGCTCCGGAAAAAATTCGACCACCTGGGGATCTTTAACGTGCACTGACATCGCACATCTCACGGGCGCCTTAGCGTTTTGCCACCTTAAAAACGCAGCCCCCGCGGTCGGGTTCGAACCCGCGAACTCCGCTTCAGTAAGTAGCTGAGCGCCCTAACCACTGAGCCACCGCGGCGGGTATGTAGGGTTCGTATGCTGTTTTTATTTTCCTGCTTTTCTCTTTAAGTTTGTTTTTTTAGCGTTTAGCTCCTTTCCTTTTTTGTATTGGCTTTAAGCCTGGTAAAGCGTCGCTGGTCCGGTCCCTCTCTCTTTAATTTATGTTTTTATTGTATTTTTTTCTGAGAGGACCCATAAAAGGGTAAAAAAGGGCCTTATAGCGGCAGCATTGTCATTTTGTAGCGTGTTCGCGTCGGGACCGAGGACGGGGCTGAGGTGAGCGGCGAGGTCAGTTAGGGTCTGCAGCGGGCTCGAATTTTCGTGAAGGAATTTTAGTAGCCATGAACCGAATGACACAGCGTTCACGTCCGCAGGTTCGATTATCCCGTGTGCCCGCAATTTCGCCGCCACGTGCATCGGCCGAAAAACGTGCACTGACGAACGAAAAAGAAGCTGGCCGCGACGCAGTAGAGCGGGTGCTGCACGCGGCATTCCGAACGTGGCACGCGCCGCCGCAGCAGCAACAGCGCTCGCACCCCGATCGAACGAACCGGACGGCAGCAGCCGAGGCTTCAGCAACAGCAGTAGCTCATTCGTGCTCTCATCGGGTACAGCGGCCACAGGACTCCAGTGATGCCCGTACCTGCCGACGGCGCAGCCAGAGGCGGGAACGCAGTGGCGGCCGACGCGGAGGTCAGCTCTTCCTGCAGCAGCACCACGAGCATCATCACCTCCCATTCGGATCCCGAAAGTGCCAGCGGCGGCGGCAGGCGCGTTGTCTACCCGCGAAGGCGTCCCGGTTTTCAACGGCTCGGCCAGCTCGGCTTCCTCGAGATGTCCGAGCTTCGCCAGATGAGGCGTGCCGCTCAGCGGGCGTTTGGCGCAAGGGCATTGACCACTGCGGACGCCTCTCAGACAACGGAACGGCTAGAACCAGGAGCGGAGCCGCAGGTATGGGCTGCACGGCGGCGCCGCCTTTGTTCGTCATGCATGTGAAGCAGTGGCCTCTGAGTCGAGATATTCACGGAAGCGTCGCGAGCGCGCTGCATACTTAACCACTATATACTTGTCTCTAATAGTTCTAAGTCTGTAAGGAACTTAACGTGAGGTCTTGGTCCGAGGCTCTGCCTTTTGTCTTCCCTAGAAGGAAGGAAGGAAGGAAGGAAGGAAGGAAGGAAGGAAGGAAGGAAGGAAGGAAGGAAGGAAGGAAGGAAGGAAGGAAGGAAGGAAGGAAGGAAGGAAGGAAGGAAGGAAGGAAGGAAGGAAGGAAGGAAGGAAAACGTTTATTGAGCTCTAGAGAGTAGGTGAGCAATTTGGCGGAGTCAGGTGTGTCGTCCGTCTTAGCAATAATCGTCTGCCCCTAGTCCAGGGCTCCGCTGGATGCCGCTGGACGTACTGACGGTCGCTGGAGAGCATTCTTTCCCATTGCTCCGCACTCAGGTTTGGTATTTTTGGTGCCACCTCTATTTTCTGTCAGGCCCACGTTATGGGATAGAGCGTGGGTGTTTCATGGCACCATGGGCATTTGTCTGTGTATTGTGTGGGCTGTATTTTGTTGAGTGTATTTAGATTCGGGTATGAGCCCGTCTGTAGCAGCCTCCAGGCGACGGCGTCTTCCCTGGAGAGAGATTTATGTGGTGGGGGGTACCGTTTCCTGCAGCCCTTGTAGTGGTTTAAGATTGCCGAGTAATCTCTAGGGACAGGTTCGGCTTCCTCGAGGTCGATTGTGGAGGGAGCTCGGTAAAAAGTGTACCATCGAGCTACCCTGTCGACCGCTTGGTTGCCTTCCACTCCCGCGTGTCCCGGCGTCCATACCATCGTATGTTTTATTGGTTCTTCTGTGCTTTGTTTGGGTCGGTCCCCAGATCGTAGTATGCGGAGCGCTTTGTGACCTATTCTGCCTAACATGAAGTTTCGGCATGCCGTTTGAGAGTCGGTTAGTATTGTTAAGGATCGCTTAGTCCGGTAGCCCTCCGCTGCCGCTAGAGCGACGGCCACTTCTTCAGCCTCGACTACCGTGCAGTCCCGTAGCGACGCGCTGGTGATTTTCCGCATGTCCGAGTTTATCACAGCCGCTACCGCGTTAGGGTTGTTTTGTCCCGTCTTTCTGGGGTATGTGGCTGCGTCCACATACACCGTTGTTGTCTGGTGGGCTAGTGATTTTTGGATGTACTCGGCTCTCGCCTTTCTGCGTTCTTCGTGTAGGTTGGGGTCCATGTTCTTGGGGATGGGGGTTACTCTAATTGTGCCTCGTATGCCGTCTGGGATAGTCGCGGTTCGCTAGATTTCTTGTATTTGTTCGTTGCATCCCAACTTCTGCAGAAGCTCCCTGCCAGACGGAGTCTGCTGTAGTCTCTGCAACTGGGCGACGTGTTGTGCCTCTCTCAGTTCTTCAAAGTTGTTATGAGGTCCTAGTGCTAAAAGCTTCTCTGTGGATGTGCATTGCGGTAGATGGAGTGCTGTTTTGTATGCTTTGCGTATAATCGCATCAATCTGTTGGATTTCGCTTTTGATTGGGTTGTAGTATGGAAGACTGTAGGTGACTCGGCTGATCACCAGGCTCCTGATCAGCTTTAGCGTGTCTTCTTCTCGCATGCCCGAGCGTTTATGGGAGACGCGCGTGATCATGCGGGCAACTTGCAGGGTGGAAGCTTTGAGTAGAGCAAGGGCATGTGTACACCGTTGGTTTGATTGAATCCATATGCCCAAGATTCTTATGTGTTTTGAGTAGAGCAAGGGCATGTGTACACCGTTGGTTTGATTGAATCCATATGCCCAAGATTCTTATGTGTGTTTTCTCTGGTATTGGTTTTCCCTCTAGGTAGACGTTGAGCCTAAGCTCGTCGCTGTTCGGGACTTTGCGGTTTTGTTTCCCTCTCCAGACTCTGAGCAGTTCTGATTTTTCGGTGGAGCATGCTAGCCCTCTCGCTTTTACGTAGTTCTTTACGCAGGTCGCGGCCTCCTGTAGTCTTTCTTCCTTTTCTTTTAGTGAGACCGTATTTGTCCAGATGGTGAAGTCGTCGGCATACATGGCATTGTGTATTCCTTCGACTTTCTTAAGTTGTTTTGCAAGGCTGATCATTGCAACGTTAAAAAGCGTAGGTGAGATGACCGAGCCCTGGGGAGTTCCCTTGTTAGGGGTGTGGAACTTCTCCGAGCGGAGTTCTCCCAGCCCTATCGTCGCTGTTCTATCTGAGAGGAAAGCTTTGACGTAACCGAAGACCCTGCTGCCGCAGTTCAGATCGTCCAGGCCTGTCAGGATGGCTTCGTGGCTTACGTTGTCAAAAGCTCCTTTAATATCCAGTGCCATTATTACGTTCTCTCCGTCCCTATAGGGACGTTACTTAGAACTCCTTCTTTGATTTGTAGAAGTACGTATTGGGTCGAAAGCTTCCTGAATCCGAACATACTGTGGGGATAGAGTTCGTGATCCTCCATGTATTGTTGTAGCCTTAATGTTACCACTCTCTCGTACAGCTTGCCGAGGCACGATGTGAGGGAGATGGGTCTTAGGTTTTTGATTTGTAGCTTTTCACGCGGTTTTGGAATCATAACCACCTCTGCATGCTTCCAATTCTCGGGAACGGTCTCCGCTGCCCAGTGCTTGTTGAGGAAATCGGTTAATTCTGCGACTAGCTCGTCACTGAGGTTGCGGATGAGTGCGTTATTTTGTTGATTTTGTCCGCACCCGCTGCCGTATTCCTAGTTGTGCTTCGAATTGCTGCGTAGACTTCTTCTCGTGTAATGGGTCTATCTAGGTTTGGATTTTCTCTCCCCCGATAATCTCTCGCATAGATTCTCTGGTTTGTGTCCCCGAAGCACTTGATGCACACTTTGTCCAGGAGTTCCTCATCGGTTCCTTCGAACTGGTGGATTATTCGGTATATTGCTTTATTGTTTTCCGCTTTGGTTTTGGTCGGATCGATGAGCGCTTTCAGGATATGCCATGTCCTAGCTGTGCTCAGAGTTCCGTTGAGGGAGTCACTGAATTGCTGCCAGTTCGTTTTCTCCAACTGTACTGCGTACTCCTCTGCTTTCGTTGTAATTTCTGCTATTCTAAGTTTGAGCTTCCTGTTGTGTTTCTGTTTCTTCCACCTCTTGATTAGACCACGTCTGACTTCCCATAGCCTAAGGAGCCTGGCGTCTACTTCGGGTGTCTGTGTTGTTCTCTTGATCTCTTTGGTGTGCTCATCTTGCCTTTGCTTGAGTATGTTTCCCCATTCTTCTATCGACTGAATCCCTCCTTTGATGAGGTGTTCGTCGCATGCTTCTCTAAAGGCGTTCCGGTCTGTGATTTTAGCCGTGCCTATAGTTGCCGCTTTAGTCGGTCGGAGGCCACTTGGGTTTTGATTATGTAGTGGTCACTCCCCCGATTTTCCATCAGGTTTTCCCATCGCGCCTGTCCCGGACCCTTAATGAAGGTGAGGTCCGGGCAGGTGTCGGTACTGACACTGTTGCCTATTCTGGTCGGAGTCTCTGGGTCTGTGAGTAAATTGTAGCCTGCAGTTTCTGCCGCTTCCGCTAATGTCTTTCCTTTAACATTGAAATTCTTTTATCCCCAGCTTTTATCCGGGGCATTAAAATCGCCTAAGACGACTAGCGTGTTGCCCTTTGCCAGTTTGCTGGCGCCTTGAAAAAGCTCTTGGAATTTGGCTTTCCTTTGTTTCGGCGGGCTGTAGGTATTGACGATGAAAATGCTGCCGCTTTTCCTCTGTTTCTCTGTTTCTGTGGAATAATTTCTATGATCACATGCTCTATGTCCGTTTCAGCTATCCTGTCGTGGCTTATGGCTATGATCGCTTTGTTGACTAGGATTGCCGTCCTTTTTTCCTGGGTTTCGTAGCACGTGTATCCTCCTAGGGTTGGGGTGATGCCCGTTTCCTGAAGCACTATAATGTCGCGTGGCGTTTGCTGTGTGTGAATGTACTTTTGAAGTAGGTCTTGCTTCCTCCTATAGCCTCCGCAGTTCCATTGCCAAATTTCTAGGTTTTCTTGTTTGCTTAAAGTTTTGTTGGCCATGTTTAAGCTTCCGTGTTGGTTGTCGTGTTGGCGAGGGCCGCCAGTGCGGGACGGTGATATGCCTTCTCTCTAATATTCCCAGTGAATTTTTGCTTGCGGATTGAGCTCCGTATCTCTATAATTTGCAGCTGCATCTGTTGCATCATCTGCTGCATCATCTGCTGCATTTCAGCTTCGAAGTTGTTGAAATCCTCATTGCCTGCTTGCGGCGAGGGTGGCGGTTGGATTTGCTCGGGTTGCGGCTGCCGAGGGCTGTTTGGTCTCTGTTCCCTAACTGCCTTCGTGAGCTCGGCTACCTGGCGTTCTAGCTCGCTCTGTCTGACACGGGCGAGCTCTAGTTCGCGTCTTAGGGCTGTGGTAACTTTGTTCGCGTCCTCCTGCTGCTTGGGCGCGTTATTGTTGTTTGTATTTGTGTTCTGTTTAGCTTCACCACCCGAGTGCGAAGCAAACCAAGGATTTCCTGCTCCCCAGCTCACCTTGACTCCGGTGTTCCTTGCGGGTTTCTTCTGCTTTTGCTGCTGTTGTTGCTGGCCAATCAGAGGCACCAGGGGCGGGAAGGACCGTGAACGGCTCCTCGACCGGCTCCGTGACGCCCGGGATCTCGAACGGCTCCGCGAGGTCTCCCCCTCAGAGCTGAACCAACGCGGATTCATTCCGCGGTCGTCCCGACTGCGTCGTCTGCCGTCGTGGCTGCCGCCGCCGCCTCCGCTGCCGCCATGGTTGTTGCGCAGTTCTCTAGTCTTCTTCAGTTTGTCCTTGCACTCCTTGGCTCCGGTGACGTGGCTGCCGCCGCAGATCAAGCATTTGGGTGTGCATTGGTGTCCCTCCGCCGGATGTTGCGTGCCGCTTTGCTTGCACGCCTTGGCTTCCGGATTCGGGCACACGTCTGACCGATGGCCTTGTTGACAGCAGATGTAGCATACCTGCCGCGTGGGGCGATACGGGTAGCACCACATCTCGCCTCCATAATAGATGACTTGCTTCGGGACTATGGGACCGTCGAAGGTGATGACGGCCGACTTGGATTGTCCTAGCATTCCAGCGCTGTGGATTTTAACTCCTTGAGTGCGCACTCGTAGGTTGGCTTTCAATTCTTCCGGTGATGTCCCGGGGTCCACTCCGTGTATCACACCGCGGCGAGTGTCTTCCGGGGCTGCCACGTAAGCATTTACTTCGTATGAGCTTTCCCCCAAAGTGAGACTGGAAATGCGTCTCACGTGTTGGGCGGCCATCTCGCTTGCCGTGCTCGCTATTATGATGTTGGAACCGGTGCGAAGCCTGAAGATCAGATCTTCTCCTTTACATTCGTGGTTGCATGCTACCGCTACGGCGCGGACTACTTGATGAGTCTGGAGCGACTTGACTGCAAGTCCCTTCGGTCGCAGAATGATCTTGAAATCGTGTTTGGGGAGTGGTGGCAGCCTCGGCCTAGGCCGCCGCGGCGCTCCCTTCCCGTCGCTGTTCGAAGTAGCGTCAGCTGTCGCACCAGCTGCCGACGGAGCATTGGCCGGGGTTTTTCCGCCGAGGTCACCTTGAGCGGTCGGTGGAAAATTCCCGAGAGTGTCCCATACGTTCTACCGTTGGCGTTTTTTTTTTTGGCGTTTGGACAGGGCCAATTCCCAATTTGCTTCGTCTTGCCTTAGGGCGTCTTGTTGCTGTTCTCGCATGGTGGCATCCTCGATTTCCCCGTCTGCCGAGTTCTCGGAGCCGGTGGCGTCGAGGTAGTTCTCGTCCATTTCCTGGGCTTCCAATAAATTCTGGGCTGGTCTGCTCATTGTCGGTTCAAAACTAGGGTAATTCGTGGGGCGGGGACCCGTACCGGGCTGCATCGTCGCCTCGGGGCGAGCCGGGGTGCCCGCGAGCGCCCGTAGTCGAGCTAAGCCTCGTTAGGCCTAGCGCCCGCTCGGCCACCTGGAATCTTCAAACTCCGGTAAAAAAAAACAAAAATTGGTCCCACCGTCTTGAATTCGGTGTCCCAGTGGTCCAGCTTGTGTTTCCTCTAAGCTCCTGCCAAAATCTGGGGGCATTGTGGGTTGAGAAGGTCCGGAGAAGTAAAAATCTGCGGAGCCCATGCGACGCACGTCCGCACTGCACCACAGCTCAAGGCGCTTTTCTTTGTCTTCCTAGAAATCTTCTAGATCATCTGCGGTCAACCATGTCCTCTCAGAATCTGGGTCGACTCCAGGCGTAGTGGTGATTCTAGGTCTATGGCATAGCATAGGCGCCCGTAGATTGAAAAAGGGGGAGGGGGGTGTAGAGGCCACTCTAATAGCATGAGGAACGGGGGCGCAAATTTTGTGCCATATTGTTCCTGCTGGCCAAAATACGTGAACGGGAGCTACCATCAACTTTTGCCCCCTG
The DNA here is from genome assembly GCA_030143305.2 of Amblyomma americanum. Taxonomy (NCBI): domain Eukaryota; kingdom Metazoa; phylum Arthropoda; class Arachnida; order Ixodida; family Ixodidae; genus Amblyomma; species Amblyomma americanum. The sequence goes on along the minus strand of JARKHS020025952.1, from coordinate 70,192 downwards.
CCCCCTTATGGACTGACCTGTTCGCGCCTACGGGCAGCAGTAACAACTGCTTGAGCTTTGTCTCTGTCTCGATCTGTGCATGCATATAGTAGAGGAGTCCTCATTAGCACACAACTGCATGTCTTATTCGCGCTCACCGCGCTAAAGTGCAGCAATACGAAAAATCATTTTTGCTGCTAAGGCCAACCCGGGTTCGAAACCGACCGCGGCGGCTGCGTTTTTATGGAGGAAAAACGCTAAGGCGCCCGTGTGCTGTGCGATGTCAGTGCACGTTAAAGATCCCCAGGTGGTCGAAATTATTCCTGAGCCCTCCACTACGACACCTCTTCTTCCTTTCGTCTTTCACTCCCTCCTTTATCCCTTCCCTTACGGCGCGGTTCAGGTGTCCAACGATATATGAGACAGATACTGCGCCATTTCCTTTCCCCCAAAACCAATTATTATTATTATTATTATTATTGAGGCCAATAGCAGAACAGTGCTTGCGGTGCATTCGTTATTGCGACCAAAGTTGGCTAGAGGAAAGCTCGAAGCATTAGGACTGCATTTTACTAGTAAATTCAGGACAAGTGGGGAAAGGGTTTTTTTCTGAAATCTCGTTTTCCCTGCATCTGGATGGAGCATTTCTCGGAATTTTCGCGCATTGCGGCGAATCTACAGCGTACACCTGGATTCAAAGCTTCTTTTATATTGCTGTCTGTACGGAACTATTGCATCTATTTATTGCAATCGTAAATGACTGCACGAAAATTCAAGGAGAGAAATCAGTCACCCGTCCGTAACCAGCTTCACTTTATATTTCTGAACGTTTCTCACGACAGCCAGCTCACGCCCAATGAAGGACTGCACCCTTGCTCGGAATTCTGGCGCACTGCAAGCATTAGATGAGCCTGAGTACGAATTAGTATGTTCTACGATCTGTTAACAATTTTCGGCGTTCGTTGCTGCCGTACAGTTGCTGCATCGAGCTCGAAGTAGAATGCGAAATAGTTCAATATAACGACAATTCGATATATGAAAATGACAACAGATAAGCTCATCTGTGACCTACAAGAGATAATAAATTGCGCCCACGCTATAGACATGTTTATTGCCGTGACGTGCCGCCTGCTTAACCTGCTTCGAACATCGATGCCGCAGCGGATTGTTTTCTCGAACTAGGTGCAACCTGTCGCAAGATGTGCAGTCCTGTTAAGCAGTTCACTATAAATAGAAATATCGGTCATTTAAATTAAAATGCAGTTGGTTTCCACAACTTGCTCGACAGCGAAGAAAGCGAAGCACGCGCCAGGCGTGGGCCGCGCCCCACCAGTGTTTAGGTATAGTTAAATTGACTTCACCGCATGACAGAACTGTGGCGTAGAAAATGAGTGCAGGAGATCGAAGGCCATCTTCAAACACCATGTGTTTACCTCGACACACGGTTTCACAGCGCTAGCGTTGCCGACAGGTGCCCAAGGTCGCGCAGCTGCCCCTTCTCCGCGCGCGAAAAGTAATCGAAGAGCTTCGTTCGAAGAAAGAGCGAGGCGCGCACATCGATATATCAAACGATCGGCGAAATTGTATTCCGATATACGTATAGACTTTCGTCTACATATATATTGGATTTTTGTACGTGATAATCTCTGTGTTCGATGTACAGCCACTAATTCTAAACACCCGGATTCGAGATATCTGGCCTGGGCTTAACGAGAAAACACGTAATGCTGAATGCTGACTGCGTTATGCTAAATGCGTTATGCAGAATGATGGCTGCAGTCTTCATTATCCACAGAGCGTTTGTTTCGGTGAACCTGAAATCGGAAAGGCGAAGCTGCAAATGTCACGTTTGAAATCAGGCTATCGAGGAGAACTGAATATTTCTAAGGAAGAAAGCAGCTCTGGGACACTCTCGGATTTTTCACGTGTCAGAGACTCAATACGGAATGAGGAACACAGGCACTGAGAAAGAGCGAAGAACTCGTCTCGTCCCATATATAAACGTACCTCACTCTGTACTGCTTTTCTGATGTACTGACGTGTACTGGTTGTTCCAGGGAAGCCCGCCTTTAATTTCTAAAAATAGGCTTTTGCAGTTATCAGGACGTCTTCTACGGCACAATAGTACCAGTACTGCATGGCGCGTAGCGCAGAAACATGAAATAAATGTTGAGATGAATAGGTAATTTCTGATAATTAACTTACATTTAAGCACTCGGCTACAATTAGATATTTGCAGCCGGCCGTTAGTAGTAGCCATCTATGTATTTAGGATTCCGAAAGCGCAATTCCTCTCGGCACTTTTCTTATTGGCCTAAATTTCTTGGCCACAGTTCTGAAGGGAATCGCCTGTCCGAAATTCGAAAAAACTAATGCAGACATTACTACCGAACTGTTACGAATCGCTAATTGCTTGGCGCCTAGCAGAAATGGTTTAAAAACAATCACAAATTATCTAACCAGCTTGTTAACATCACTTGCCTGTTTTCTCATGTCCGCGCTAACAAATGCTGTGCCGCCGAAGCAGTCTTCATAGTCAAAATTTAAAACAAAAATTCGTGGCGTGCTTCCCTGAATCACATCGTATGCCTCAAAGCTTTATCGACCACCCATACCCCGCTTTTTAATGGCTGCGTCCACGGTGATTTCATGACTATTTCTGCTACGTATACCTAATGCACAAGAAAGAAATTCCTTGAAATATTACACGCATAAGAAATACCTTGCGTGTTTAATACTGGCCCACGTACGTCTAGACTATTACATAACAGGGAGCCTAGAGGTGGGTACATGAAGGCTGCATATCTCATGAGTGCTCTGAGCGCCCCCTGGATCCGAACTTCAACACCACAATGAATGATGGCGTCTTCGTTTCCCCCTTTGCGTGCGCAGGTAGACAGCGTGGCTGTCCTCTGGGCGTACTGGCAGGCGAAGCCGGGATTCAAGAGTGGTGCTCTCTCAGCAGCCGTCCTCTACGCCGTCGCCTTCTTCATCTAATCGGTGTTGGTGGCGTGGATTCGCATTCGCTACCGTACCAGTTCCACGCTGCCTCCCGAGCTGACTACGCCGACCATGCTCGTTTACCACTCTTCTCTGGATGCGACAGTGCAGCCTGCCAGATGTTCGCGGGTGCCGCCGCATGTTATCTGAATCGCTCCCAAGAACCTTGCGAGGATTTTTACCGCCTTGTCCGCAATGGCTGGAAGCACGAACACCGTTTGCTTTCCGTTCTCGACGCCGGTGAAGACACGATGCACGGACGCGCTCTCAACACCATCGAGTGGGCTCCCCTTGACGTCCTCAAGCCGGTTCCCGTGCAGTCAGTGGCGTCGAGTGTCGTCAGAAGAGTTTTAGCCAAGTCATGCATCGAGCAGTCGGAGAGCAGCCTGCGCAGGATGAAAATGTTCATGGCCGAGAACCATCTCCCATGGCCTCTGACAGCCCGGTGAGTCCAGCTCGAGATTCTACTGGACCTCTCGGGAAATTGGAATCTGCACTTGTGGCTCCAAGTGACCTTTGACCTGAAACGCTCTCGCAATGTCACTGGAGACCCAGTGCTCAAAATTAGACACAGTGCCGCATTCCGCACTTGGATCGCTTCTATGCGTACATTCGCCGGCCAGCCAAGGGGATCGGCACAGTCAGTGGGGTACCAGCAGTACGTCAGCAGCATGCTGCGCCTCTTCGAGGTATCTGAATCGCCAGCCGGTGATATCGCCGTTACCATCGAGGCGATGAACCGGTTGACGCTATCAGCGGTGTGGACAGCAATAGCGGAGCCTGAACAAAGGATTCTGTGGATGTCTGTACGAAACCTGACCAAAACAACGTCGATGCCGTCACGGCGCTGCCTTGTGCCGATCGAAAACAGCGTGGGCGTCAGTTGGCTCCGCCTCTTTCCCGCCAACCAACGACTGCATGCACAGATTGAAGATATATAAGAGGCGTATCCTCCCTGGACTCTTGACCCGTCACTGCCGGCCCGTGCGGTGTGTTCAAGCTCAAGGCGACGACACTGTGTGGACCTTATTAGCCAGCGTGCTCCCTGAACCGACACCAGGAGCTGGCTTTTTCACCTACTGGCTGAAACTGATGAGCGTGCGATGGCGGGTAAAGCAGAGCGACCTGGCAAATGTCCTCAACTCAGGTTCCGGGCTGAGGCATTGATGGAGCGTCAATGGCGCACTGACTGTATCTCACGACTAATTTGTTTTCCCGTTTAAACCCCCGGACGTGCCAGCGGCTGTGTACTACGGCGGCGCCGGACGCTTCATTGCGGATGAAATCCTCAGAAGTGTCTTCAGATTCTGTGTAGCAGAAACAACCACCACTCATGCTCCGTAGCTACAAATTCTTGGTGCCATTTCACCGTCGAAGTGGTCCCCGCACCACGTGGATGCCAAGGCTCTTTTGGGAGCCTTATATGGCTAGAGGCTAGGCATCCCGCGACACCCGAGCGGCACGTCTTCCATGGAGTGTAGCATTGCTCAGGACCGACTTTTCTTCGTGGCCTCCTATTAGGCGCTCTCTTCTATAGCGGGGACTGCGTGGATGAGGGAACGGAGATGCGAGCCGACGCTGCAGCAAGTCATCACGTTGTCGGAGTTACGTCGGCCTTCCAGTGCGAGATTGCGAATGGTCAGCATTAAGTAGACCTGGCTCGCTTCGCACGTCACCTCTCGCATATTTCGTTTTATTTCTTTTTTTGCTTTTGATGTTTTCGTTTATAAGCAGCAATGTCTGATTCAGTAAATTCGTGATACCCTATACTGTGCGTGAAGTGTTCATTGCAGTGTGCAGGGAGTGAATGTTAGAATACGTACCCTTTGTTTCAGGAAACCCGCTATTAATATTTATATAAAAGATTTGCTTCTCCGGCACAATAATGCAAGGTTTGCAGACAACAGAAAAGAGGTTAGTAATGTTAATTAGGATGATTTATGATCTTTGCCTATTAGCCGTTACTTTTTTATAATTTGCGCTGTGGCCACAGAAATTTTGGCCAGCTTGCGCTTAAACATTCTCTCTCGCAAATCTCCCGCGCGCGGAGCAATGCCCTTCAGCCATGGAACTTCGCGGCGGAGGTGACCACCCATCAGTCATGTAGGCCGGAGCAGCTACAAGCACTATACAGCGCATGTGGCGCAGGCGGCCCAGAATGTCACATTGACACTTTTGCCATGCGCTGGGGGGCTTTTAGGAAGCGTGCGTCTTCTAACGCGAGGTGGCCAGAATTTCTTTGGTCACAGCGCCGAGAGTAGTTGCGATTTCGAAATTGGAAAAAAATTTGGTACCCGCCGTGGTGGCTCAGTGGTTAGGGCGCTCGACTACTGATCCGGAATTCCCGGGTTCGAACCCGACCGCGGCGGCTTCGTTTTTATGGAGGAAAAACGCTAAGACGCCCGTGTGTTATGCGATGTCAGTGCACGTTAAAGATCCCCAGACGGTCGAAATTATTCCGGAGCCCTCCACTACGGGACATCTTTCTTCCTTTCTTCTTTCACTCCCTCCCTTATCCCTTCCCTTACGGCGCGGTTCAGGTGTCCAACGATATATGAGACAGATACTGCGCCATTTCCTTTCCCCAAAAACAAATTATTATTATTATTATAAAAATTTGGACGACGCTTAAGCTTCGTCTTTAAACGAAAGACGCGACAGCGTGTTGCCCCGCCGCGGTGGCTCAGTGGTTAGGGCGCTCGACTACTGATCCGGAGTTCCCGAGTTCGAACCCGACCGCGACGGCTGCGTTTTTATGGAGGAAAAACGCTAAGGCGCTCGTGTGCTGTGCGATGTCAGTGCACGTTAAAGATCCCCAGATGGTCGAAATTATTCCGGAGCCCTCCACTACGGCACATCTTTCTTCCTTTCTTCTTTCATTCCCTCCCTTATCCCTTCCCTTACGGCGCAGTTCAGGTGTCCAACGATATATGAGAAAGATACTGCGCAATTTCCTTTCCCCAAAAAACCAATTATTATTATTATAGCGTGTTCCAGCGTTGTCAAGTGGTGCACGATAAATACGGAACTCAATCTGGGGAGCGACCACTCAATAGTGGAAACCACGGTTGAAATCAGGAGTACAGTCAAAGGAAAAAAGTGTTTCCGGACGAAAATAACAGACTGGGACCGATTTAGAGAGATTAGGGGAAACAGAGACATAACAAAGATAAGAAATATGGAGGACTGGTGCGAAGCGGTAAGGAAAGACACCAGGAAAACAACTAAGACGCTAGAAGGAGAAAAAGCTCCGGAAATAGCGGATGCCCGACTCTTACACATGTGGGAGGCCAAACAGGGCATGGAACGTCGACTTAAAAGGCAAGGTAGAAACAACAAAAACCTCAGAAGAAGGCTGGCGCGTCATAACAAAGAAATAGAAGATTACGCCTTTAAGCTGTGTGAACAAAATTGGACTAACAAATATAGTGACATGGAAAGGAATATGAATCTCCCCCAGACGTGGAATATCCTAAGACATTTATTAGACCCTGACACGTCCAAAACACAAGCACGAGTCAAAATGGCTAAAGTTAGACATGCATGCGAAGAACAGGACGACGACATATTCATGAAAAAACTCGTCGAGACATACATAGGCGACACGGAAATTAGAGAGCTACCCGACTACCACGGGATTCCAAATGAGAAGTTAGACGCGCCCATCACGAGAGCTGAAGTAAGGGCGGAGATAGCGAAACTCAAAACCAAGTCGGCTCCAGGGCCAGATGGAGTCACGAATAAGATGCTCAGGAACTTAGATGACAACTCGATAGAGGCCCTGACCAGCTACATGCAGGATTGCTGGGAAAAGGGGGAGATCCCACCGCTGTGGAAAGAGGCTACCGTGATCCTGATTCCAAAACCCGGGAAGCAACCGCAGCTGGAAAACCTTCGGCCTATATCACTCACGTCATGTGTCGGAAAGTTAATGGAACACATCATTCAGACCAGAATTTCAAATTATATGGAGGAAACAGAGAAATGGCCAGACGAGATGTATGGCTTCAGGCCCCATCTGAGCACACAGGACGTCATGCTGCGGCTGCAGCAAGACATAATTCATTCCAGAACCAAAGACGCGAAAGTAATTATGGGACTAGACCTAAAAAAAGGCCTTCGACAACGTCAAGCACGAAGCCATTCTGGAGGGGCTCCAGCAGGCAGTAATAGGGCTAAAAACCTATCGTTATATCAGAAATTTTTAACGGACCGCACGGCGGTTATAACTTTCCAGGAAATACAATCCGGCGTGATCAGGCTGGGTAACAGGGGGACACCTCAGGGATCGGTACTGTCACCCACTCTTTTCAACATGGCCATGAGAGGGCTCCCGAAGGAATTGCGAAAAATTGGGAACTACAACTTAAACTACAGCCTGTACGCGGACGACATCAACCTCTGGATCAACAGAGGGAGCGACGCAGAGATCAAACGCTGCAGGAGGCAGCAGACGTCATCTCAAAGTACGCGGAGGACAGAGGACTTAAATGTTCGCCTGAAAAATCAGAAATCTTCGTGTATAATGACAAGGCACTCAGGAACAAACCTCCCTCTGACCCACAGGTGTACGTGGAAGGAAGGGAAATACCAAAGGTAGAGACAATACGAATATTGGGCCTCCACTTACAAACACATGGGAGGAACACGATCACAATTAACAAATTAGAAAACCACGCGACCCAGACATTAAACCTCATCAGGAGGGTCTCACGTAAGGGAGGCGGCCTCAAAGAAAAAAACCTCCTAAGATTGGTACAGGCCTTCATCATTAGTAAAGTGGGCTACGCCACGCCATATCTGAACCTAAAGGCAGATGAGAGGAGCAAGATAGACGCGCTCATCAGGAAATGCGTAAAAAAGGCCCTAGGGCTCCCAATCTGTACATCGACGGAGAAGCTACTGGCCCTAGGACTGCATAATACGATTTCAGAAATCGCGGAAGCGGTTAAAACCTCGCAACTTGAAAGACTCAGCACGACGCGAGTGGGAAGAGCTACGCTAAGTAATCTTGGAATGGCCACAGACAGGGGGCAAAAGGAAAGGGTCGACATTGACAGGGAAATCAGGGCGCACCTAAGAATCCCTCCCCTACCCAAGAATATGCACCCTGAGTTTAATAAGGAAAGGAGGCAGAAAAGGGCGGAAGCGATAGAAAGAATATATCGGGGTAAACCCCGAAATGAAGTCGCCTACGTAGATGCGGCAGGGGACAGACACAGTCGATACGTGACCATAGTGGCGGTAGATGGGGAGGGCACCCTCATCACGGCGGCCACCAAACTAGGGAAAGAAACCGAGATAGCGGAGGAAGCCGCGATAGCGATAGCTTGCGCTGGCACCAAAGCTAGATATAATATTAGCGACAGTAAGACTGCAATCCAAAATTTCAGCAGAGGGAGGATAAACCCCCTCACCACCAAAATTTTAACACAAGGAGTGATTGATAGGACGATCAACATCATCTGGACCCCGGCGCACGAATCTGTCAGCGGTAACGAGGCGGCCCACAGTGCAGCTCGAGATCTCTACCTCCGTGCTGTACAGGATGGGTCGGCTCAGGCCGAACATGATAGAGAAGGGCGATTAATCTCGTATCAAGAGATTACAGAACACTACAAGCAATGCCGGAGGTGTTTTCCCCCACCAAACACGGCGTTAAATAGGAGTCAGGCGACGGCGTGGAGACGCCTGCAGACTGGAGTATACCCAAACCCAGTACTGAACAAACATATCCGATCGGACTGCGAGGACGATAAATGTAAAAAGTGTGGGGCGAGAGGAACCCTCGACCATATAATTTGGGAGTGCGCTTACTCCCCAGGCAGGGCGCAAAACATTAGCAGTAGGGAAGCCTGGGAAACCTTGTTGCGGAGCTCGGACCCTGAGCTCCAAATCACCGCCGTCCAACTGGCAGAAGAAGCCGCCGGCGAAACCAACCGGGCCAGCATCGAATGCGACCATCCCGTGCGGCTGGGCCGCTCCTAAGTCCTCTTCCCTGTAAAGGGGGGTGAGACAGAGCGGCCCAGGCGGTGTGGTCTTTCTCTGTTGGACAATAAAAGTTTTCAACAACAACAACAACAACAAGTGGTGCACGGAACGCTATCGCCCGTTCGGCGCGACGCGTGGCCTGTTGGACAATATAAGGAAGCGACGCCTGTCTCGCATACCTCGGTGGACACCCGAACCGGGCCGTAAGGGAAGAAAAGTCCCTTCTCTTACGGTGCGGTTCAGGTGTCCACCGAGATGCGCCATTTTTCATTTACGGCCAACGCCGCCGACGCCGACGACACCGGCTTTTCTGGGAAACGAGCTCCTTAACGCGGTCGCGTTAAAAACTGATAAGGGCTATTAGTAAAGGCCGCGGCTACAAATTTTGTTGCAGTCAGGCGCCTAACTGCTATAGTTAACCAGCTTACTGATCACCATTATTATTTTCTGATGTGCAGAAACGCTATAGTACTGCCAGTATTACTACATCCCACAGAATCGCCTTCCTCTTGCCTCAGAAAGCCTGTAGGGCGAAAGCACTCCATTGGGTAAATCCGAGCGAGACCTTGCGATGATAGTCGGTCTGTGCCAAGTATCTTGCAATGATTGTGGTTGGGGCCCGGAAACAAATTTCTGAGCACTTTGTTGACCTAAAGTGCGGCGAACCGAAAGCCTTTAGTGCGGTGTTGCTGCTGGTGTCGCTTAGTTTTTTGTAATTTCATTTCCTATTTTTATTTCCTAATTTTATTTTCGTATGTATATATTTTGTTTTTATTTTGATTTTGTTTTTCATTGTTTACTTTCATTCGTTGTTATATTGTTTTCTCTTTTCATTCTGTTGTATTTTGCTGACGTTATCAGTTGGAATGACAGCTATAGCGTGATACCTTTCTGCGAACATCCCCGCTAGCGAGTCATGACCCTATAAAGGCTTTCGCCTTAATATAGCCGCGACTGGGAGTCAATAGCCTATAGGCGCAGCAAAGCACACCCCATGTTAAACTGCAACACGCACTCGCCCCACTAGCGCTGCAGTGTGCTTTGCACATCGTCGTCTTCATCAACTTCCATCTGCGTCGCGAAGACAGATAATTATCCGCCTTCATTGTCGTCGTTATCGTTCATGCAATTCTGCTTTCGCACGTTTACTGAATTCAGGCAAAAATTCCGTGTCAATTTAAAGAAAAGCATTTAAGCGGCCGTTCCTTGGATCCAGTGTCGGTGGCGTCGTCGTAACCAGCAGAGCGAGCAAGCACAGTAAGGCGGTTGCCGGGGCAACGAAGTGAGTACGAGGGTTACCGGGAAGGAGGAGAGATGTGGCACGCTCCGTCGGCAGCTGATCCTGCCAAACGCGCCGCTGACTCTCTGAAATTATTTACCATAATGTATCAAGAATGACCTCGATTGATTAAGAGAAAACATTTGACTCAGTGGAAACAGTCACTACGGAATCAGGGTGTAGAAAAGTGTTATGTGAAAATACTGGAAGATATCTATAATGATTGTACAACTATCTCAATACTTCTCAAGCAATAGGATTGCAGCAAGTTGAAAATTTCAGCAAGTCAGCAATACAATTTCAACAAGGAAGAGTATCTGCTTTATCTCACCAATACTCACCATGGGACAACAACGTGCAGACTCACAAAAAGGGTTCAGCTTAAGTTGAGGAGAATGCAGTGATCTACGGAAAAAAATGGTGGTGGTTTAGCTCTGGTTAAACCTGGAGTGACGCGATAGCTACAGCTGGCCGAGCGGAACTTGGTCACGTGACCAACCACATGTCGATCCACGTGATCAGCAACGGAGCCGCGCCACCGGCAGCTGCTCCGCACCACGTGACAGCGTGGCTGCGAGGGAACAAACGCGTATTAATGACATATCTTAATGGAAATGAGGAGAAAGAAATGGGCTTGGGCAAAGCATGTAGTGAGAAAGGCACGATCACTACTGGTCCTTAAGGGTGTCGGAGTGGATCCCAAGAGAAGACAAGCGTAGCAAAGGGCGGCAGAAAGTTTCCCGGACCCTCAGCTCCAGCGCAGCACCATCCATCTGGCGGAAGAGGCCGCTACCAGTCAATGACTGCCAGCCAGCCTCTCCCCGTCTCCCAGGCCTACCGATACGATATATGAAACAGATCCTGCGTCATTTCCTTTTCCCAAAAACCAATTATTCTTATTATGCCGCGAAAAGCTTCTAGTTGGCTGAAGAAAAAACTTTTTTTTTAATTCAGTGGCGGGCTTCCCTGTAACACCTCATAATTGGGAGATAGATTTAGATGATATGAATTACAATATCCATATAATATAGGCCTTGCTAACCATTGTGCACACAGTTTTTCTTGGGCGTCACTTGCCCGATATCAGCTGGTATGCACTACCATGTATTACCTGTTGTTTCGGGGCGCCTTTGCGCGCGTGTGTGTAAGTGTATAAAATGGCTGCATACTTTCGAATAAAATTCAATTGTAGTGGGCCTGCGAAGTCTACATATGCAGCTCGTCCCACGGCCTCTCGGGGGGGTCCCAAACAGGAATAGGAACCTTTGGTGGGTCCCTCTGCATGGCTTGGCATTCGTGGCACTGCCACACCGTTTCTTCAATTCGGTTGTCAAGCCCTGGACCCCATATATTGCTTCTCGCACATCTCTTCATGCTACGATACCTCTGTGGCCATAGAGAAGAGCCTGCAGAATGAGAGAGCGCGCAGTGGTTGGTAATGTTACGTGATGGCAAGCCGATGACTGAGACGAGATGACAGATGGTTACAGCATGCTTACCGCGCCATAAGGGAAGGGATAAAGGAAGGAGTGGAAGAAGAAATAAAGAAAGAGGTGCCGTAGTGGAGGATCCGGAATAAATTCGACCACCTGGGGATCTTTAACGTGCACTGACATCGCACATCTCACGGGCGCCTTAGCGCTTTGCCACCGTAAAAACGCAGCCGCCACGGTCGGGTTCGAGCCCACGAACTCCGGTTCAGTAAGTAGCTGAGCGCCCTAACCACTGAGCCACCGCGGCGGGTATGTTGGGTTCGTATGCTGTTTATATTTTCCTGCTTTTCTCTTTAAGTTTGTTTTTTTAGCGTTTAGCTCCTTTCCTTTTTTGTATTGGCTTTAAACCTGGTAAAGCGTTGCTGGTCCGGGCTCCCTGTCTCTTTCATTTAAGTTTTTTATTGTATTATTTCTGAGAGGACCCATAAAAGGGTAAAAAAGGGCCTTATAGCGGCAGCATTGTCATTTTGTAGCGTGTTCGCGTCGGGGCCGAGGAAGGGGCTGAGGAGAGCGGCGAGGTCAGTAAGGGTCTGCAGTGGGCTCGAATTTTCTTGAAGGAATTTTAGTAGCCATGAACCGAATGACACAGCGTTCTCGTCCGCAGGTTCGATTATCCCGTGTGCCCGCAATTTCGCCGCCACGTGCGTCGGCGTGAAAGCATGCATTGACGCACGAAAAAGTAGCTGGCCGCGTCTCAGGAGAGCGGGTGCTGCACGCGACATTCCGAACGTGGCACGCGCCGCCGCAGCAGCAACAGCGCTCGCACCCCGATCGAACGGACCGCACAGCAGCAGCCGAGGCTTCAGCAGCAGCAGTTCATTCGTGTTCTCACTCGGTTACAGCGACCACAGGACCCCAGTGATGCCTGTGCCTGCCGACGGCGCAGCCAGAGGCGGGAACGCAGTGGCGGCCGACGCGGAGGTCAGCTCTTCCTGCAGCAGCACCACGAGCATCATCACCTCCCATTCGTGTCCCGAGCGGGCCAGTGGCGGCAGGCGCGTTGTCTGCCCGCTAAGGCGTCCCGGTTTTCAACGGCTCGACCAGCTCGGCTTCCTCGAGATGTCCGAGGTGCGAGATGTGAGGCGTGCCGCTCAGCGGGCGTTTGCCGCAAGGGCCGTGACCACGGCGGACGCCTCTCAGACGACGGAACGGCTAGAACCAGGAGCGGAGCCACAGGTAAGGGCTGCACGGCGGCGCCGCCTTTGTTCGTCATGCATGTGAAGCAGTGGCCTCTGAGTCGAGATATTCACGGAAGCGTCGCGAACGCGCTGCATACTTAACCACTATAGTTAACAGTTCTAAGTCTGGAAGGAACTTACCATGAGGTCCCGGTCCGGGTCTCTGCCTTTTGTCTTCCTAGAGGTCTTCTCGATCATCTGTGGTCAACCATGTCTTCTCAGAAACTGGGTCGACTCCAGGCGTAGTGGTGATTCTAGGTCTATGGCATATATATAGCATAGGCGCGCGTATACATTGAAGGGGGGAGGTGTAGAGGCCTCTCTAATAGCATGAGGAACGGGGGCGCAAATATTGTGCCATATTGTTCCTGCTGGCCAAAAGACGTGAACGGGAGCTACCATGCATCAACTTTTGCCCCCACCCCCCACCCCGTACGAACTGACCTGTTCGCGCCTACGGGCAGCATAACAACTGCTTGAGCTTTGTCTGTCTCGGTCTGTGCATGCATATAGTAGAGCAGTCCTCATTAGCACACAACTGCATGTTTTATTCGCGCTAACACCGCTAAATTCCAGCAATACGAAACATTATTTTTGCTGCTGAGGCCAATAGCAGAACAGTGCTTGCGGTGCATTCGTTATTGCGACCGCAGTTGGCTAGAGGAAAGCTCGATGCATTAGGACTGCATTTTACTAGTAAATCCAGCACAAGTGGGGAAAGGGTTTTTTTCTGAAATCTCGTTTTCCTTGCATCTGGATCGAGTATTTTAAGGAATTTTTTCCGCATCGCGCCGAATCTACAGCGTACACCTGGCTTCAATGCTTCTTTTATATTGCTCTCAGTACGGAACTATTGCTTCTATTTATTGCAATCGTAAAAGACTCCAAGAAAATTCAAGGAGAGAAATCAGTCACCCCTCCGTAACCAGCTTCACTTTACATTTCTGAACGTTTCTCACGACAGCCAGCTCACGCCCACTGAACGACAGCACCCTTCCTCGGAATTCCGGCACACTACAAGCATTAGATGAGCCCGAGCGCGAATTTGAATGTTCTACGATCTGTTAACAATTTTCGGCGTTCGTTGCTGCAGTACAGTTGCTGCATCGAGCTCGAAGGGAAATGCGAAATAGTTCGATATAACGACAATTCGATATATGAAAATGGCAACAGATGAGCTCATCTGTGACCTAAAAGAGATAATACATTTCACTCACGCTATAGACATGTTTCTTGCCGTGACGTGCGGCCTGCTTAACCTCCTTCGAACATTGATGCCGCAGCGTATTGTACTCTCGAACTAGGTGCAACCTGTCGCTAGATGTGCAGTCCTGTTAAGCAGTTCACTATAAATAGAAATATCGGGCATTAGAATGAAAATGCAGTTGGTTTCCACAACTTGCTCGGCAGCGAAGAAAGCGAAGCACGTGCACCAGGCGTGGGCCGCGCCCCACCACTGTTTAGGTAGTTCAATTGACTTCACTGCATGACAGCACTGTGGCGTAGAAAATGAGCGCAAGAGATCGAAGGTCATCTTCGAACACCGTGTGTTTACCTCGACACACGGTTTCACAGCGCTAGCGTTGCGGACAGGTGCCCAAGGTAGCGCAGCTGACCTTTCTCCGCGCGCGAAAAGTAATCGAAGAGCTTCGTTCGAAGAAGGAGCGAGGAGCGCACATCGATATATCAAACGATCGGCGAAATTGTATTTCGATAAACGTAGAGACTTTCCTCTACTTTTACATTGGATTTTTGTACGTGATAATCTGTGTGTTCGATGTACAGCCTCTAATTCGAAACACCCGGATTCGAGATATCTGGCCTGGGCTTAACGAGAAAACAAGTAATGTTGAATGCTGACTGCGTCATGCTAAATGCCTTATGCAGTATGATGGCTGCAGTCTTCACTATTAAGCAGAGCGTTTGTTTCGGTGAACCTGAAATCTGAAAGGCGAAGCTGTAAATGTCACGTTTGAAATCCTGGCTATCGAGGAGAACTGAACATTTCTAAGGAAGAAAGCAGCGCTGGGACACTCGCGGATTTTTCACGTGTCAGAGACTCAATACGGAATGAGTAACACAGGCGCTGTGTAAGAGCGAAGAACACTTCTCGTCCCGTATGTAAGCGTGCCTCACTCTGTACTGCTTTTCTGATGTACTGACGTGTACCGGTTGTTTCAGTTAAGCCCGCCTTTAATTTCTGAAAATATGCTTTTGCAGTTATCAGGACGTCTTCTACGGCACAATAGTACCAGTACTGCATGGCGCCCAGCGCAAAAATATCAAATAAATGTTGAGATGAATAGGTAATTTCTGATCATTTAACTTACATTGAGGCACTTGGTTACACTTAGATAATTGGAGCCGGCTGTTAGTAGTAGCCATCTGTATATTTAGGATTCCGAAAGCGCGATTACTCTCGGCGCTTTTTTTTTTAACTAAATTTCTTGGCCACATCGTCGAAGGGAGTCGCGTTCGCAAATTCTAAAAAATTAATAGAGACATTACTACCGAACTGTTACGAATCTTTAATTGCTTGGCGCCTAACAGCACTGGTTTAAAAATATCAATCACAAATTATCTAACCAGCTTGTTAACATCACTTGCCTGTTTTCTAATGTCCGCGCTAACAAATGCTGTGCCGCAGAAGCAGTCTTCAGAGTCAAAATTTAAAACAAAAATTCGTGGCGTGCTTCCCTGAAACACATCGTATGCCTCAAAGCTTTATCGACCACCCATACCCCGCTTTTCAATGGCTGCGTCCACGGTGATTTCATGACTATTTTCTGCTACGTATACCAAATGTACACGGAAGAAATTCCTTGAAATACTACACGCATAAGAAATACCTTGCGTGTTTAATACTGGCTCACGTCTAGAATATCACATAACAGGGAGCCTAGAGGTGGGTACATGAAGGCTCCATATCTCATAAGTGCTCTGAGCGCCCCCTGGATCCGAACTTCAACACAAAATGAATGATGGCGTCTTCGTTTTCCCCTTTGCGTGCGCAGGTAGACAGCGTGGCTGTTCTCTGGGCGTACTGGCAAGTCAAGCCGGGATTCAAGAGTGGTGCTCTCTCAGTAGCCGTCCTCTGCGCTGTCGCCTTGTTCATCTAATCGGTGT
This sequence comes from Amblyomma americanum, assembly GCA_030143305.2. NCBI lineage: Eukaryota > Metazoa > Arthropoda > Arachnida > Ixodida > Ixodidae > Amblyomma > Amblyomma americanum. Next base: position 54,146 of record JARKHS020025952.1, on the reverse strand, counting down.
TGGTGGCGTGGATTCGCATTCACTACCGTACCTGTTCCACGCTGCCTCCCGAGCCGAATAGGCGGACCACGCACGCTTTCCACTCTTCTCTGGATGAAACAGTGCTGCCTGCCAGATGTACACGGGTGCCGCAGAATGTTATCTGAATAGCTGTCAAGACCCCTCCGAGGATTTTTACCGCTTTGTCCGCGACGGCTGGAAGCACGAACACCGTTTGCTTTCCGTTCTCGACGCCACTGAAGACACGATGTACGGACGCGCTCTCAACACCATCGAGTGGGCTCGCCGTGACATCCTCAAGCCGGTTCCCGTGCAGTCAGTGGCGTCGAGTGTCGTCAGAAGAGTTGTCGAGTTGGCCAAGTCATGCATCGAGCCATCGGAGAGCAGCCTGCGAAGGCTGAAAATGTTCATGGCCGAGAACCATCTCCCATGGCCTCTGACAGCCCGGTGAGACCAGCTCGAGATTCTACTGCACCTCTCGGGAAATTGGAATCTGCACCTGTGGCTCCAAGTGACATTTGACCTGAGACGCTCTCGCAAAGTCACAGGAGACCCAGTGCTCAAAATTGGACACAGTGCCTCATTCCGCACTTGGATCGGTTCTATGCGTACATTCGCCGGCCAGACAAGGGGATCGGCAGAGGCAGTGTTGTACCAGTGGTACGTCCACAGCATGCTGCGCCTTTTCGGCGTGTCTGCATCGCCAGCCGGTGACATCGATGCTATTATCGAGGCGATGAACAGGTTGCCGCTAGCAACGCAGTAGCCAGCAATAGCCAAGCCTGGACACAGAATTCTCGGAACCTTACCGAAACGACGACTCCCTGAATCTCCGCCGGACGCCTGCCGCAGATTCTCAACGAGCACGACATCGCGGCGGGGTGGTTGTCGGCCGTCGACATCGATTGGGTGAAAAACCCTGGTCTTCTCCGGGCAGCTGTTCTCGTTCTCAAGTCTTGGATGCGTAGGCGCTAACGCTGGCCCTTCGAGTTGCTGACGGGTTAGGCTGGATGGCCGACCAGCAAATAGCGGTCGTTACACAGGAGCTGATGGACCTCACTACGTCGATGCTTCACGACGCTGCCTTGTGCAGATTGAAAACAGCGTGGGCGTCGGTTGGCTCCGCCTGTTTCCAGCCAACCAATGACTCCAGACTCATACTGAGGATATAAGCGGCAACCTCACTGTAGTCTTGACAGGTCACATTGAGTCCGCGCTCGATGTCAAGGCTCAAGGCGACGACGCCATGCGGAGTTTATTAGCCAGCGTGCTGCCTGAACCGACACCAGGAGCTGGCTTTTTCACCTACTGGCTGAAACTGATGAGCGTGCGATGGCGGCTACAGCAAAGCGACCTGGCAAATGTCCTCAACTCAGGTTCCGTGCTGAGGCATTGATGGAGCGTCCATTGCGCACTGACTATCTCACGACTGATTTGTTTTCCTGTTTTAACCCCCGGACGTGCCAGCGGCTGTGTACTACGGCGGCGCCGGACGCTTCACTGCGGATGAAATGCTCAGAAGCGTATTCAGATTCTGTGTAGCACAAGCAACCACCACTCATGCTCTGTCGCTACAAAGTCTTCGTGCCATTTCGCCGTCGAAGTGGTCCCCGCACCACGCGGATGTCAAGGCTCTTTTGGCCGCCTTATATGGCTAGAGGCTAGGCATCCCGCGACACCCGAGCGGCACGTCTTCCAAGGAGTCTAGCCTCACTCAGGACCGACTTTTCTTCGTGGCCTCCTATTAGGCGCTCTCTTCTATAGCGGCGACTGCGTGGATGAGGGAACGGAGATGCGAGCCGACGCTGCAGCAAGTCATTGTCGGAGTTACGTCGGCCTTCCAGTGCGAGATTGCGAACGGTCAGCATTAAGTAGACCTGGCTCGCTTAGCACGTCACGTCTCGCATATTTCGTTTTATTTCTTTTTTTGCTTTTGATGTTTTCGTTTATAAGCAGCAATGTCTGATTCAGTAAATTCGTGATACCCTATACTGTGTGTAAAGCGTTCTTTGCAGTGTGCAGGGTGTGAATGTTCGAATACGTACCTTTAGTTTCAGGAAACCCGCTATTAATATTTATATAAAGGATTTGCTTCTCCGGCACAATAATGCAAGGTTTGCAGACAACAGAAAAGAGGTTAGTAATGTTAATTAGGATGATATATTATTTTTGCCTATTATCCGTTACTTTTTTATGAATTCTGCTGTGGCCACAGAATATTTTGGCCAGCTTGCGCTTAAACATTCTCTCTCGCAAATCTCCCGCGCGCGGAGCAATGCCCTTCAGCCATGGCACTTCGCGGCGGAGGTGACCACCCATCTGTCATGTAGGCCGGAGCGGCTACAAGCACTATACAGCGCATGTGGCGCAGGCGGCCCAGAATGTCGCATTGACACTTTCGCCTTGAGCTGGAGGGCTTTTAGAAAGCGTGCGTCTTCTAGCGCGAGGTGGCCAGAATTTCTTTGGTCACAGCGCCGAGAGTAGTTGCGATTTCGAAATTGCAAAAAAATTTGGGACCCGCCGTGGTCGCTCAGTGGTTAGGGCGCTCGACTACTGATCTGGAATTCCCGGGTTCGAACCCGACCGCGGCGGCTTCGTTTTTATGGTGGAAAAACGCTAAGACGCCCGTGTGTTACGCGATGTCAGTGCACGTTAAAGATCCCCAGGTGGTCGAAATTATTCTGGAGCCCTCCACTACGGCACATCTTTCTTCCTTTCTTCTTTCACTCCCTCCCTTATCCCTTCCCTTACGGCGCAGTTCAGGTGTCCAACGATATATGAGGAAGGTACTGCGCAATTTTCTTTCCCCAAAAACAAATTATTATTATTATTATAAAAATTTCGAGGACGCTTAAGCTTCGTCTTTAAAAGGGAGACGCGACAGCGTGTTGCAGCGTTGCCAAGTGGTGCACGGAACGCTACCGCCCGTTCGGCGCGACGCGTGGCCTGTTGGACAATATAAGGAAGCGACGCCTGTCTCGCATATCTCGGTGGACACCCGAACCGGGCCGTAAGGGAAGAAAAGTCCCTTCTCTTACGGTGCGGTTCAGGTGTCCACCAAGATGCGCCATTTTTCATTTACGGCCAACGCCGCCGACGCCAAAAAACCGGCTTTTCTGGGAAACGAGCTCCTTAACGCGGTCGCGTTAAAAACTGATAAGGGCTATTAGTAAAGGCCGCGGCTACAAATTTTGTTGCAGTCAGGCGCCTAACTGCTCTAGTTAACCAGCTTACTGATCACCATTATTATTTTCTGATGTGCAGAAACGCTATAGTACTACCAGTATTACTACACGCCACAGAACCACCTTCCTCTTGCCTCGGAAAGCCTGTAGGGCGAAAGCACTCCAATGGATAAATCCGAGCGAGACCATGCGATGATAGTCAGTCTGTGCCAAGTATCTTGCAATGATTGTGGTTGGGGCCCAGAGAAAGGAACGATTACTGAGCACGTTGTGGACCTAAAGTTCGGCGAGGCAAAGGCCTTTAGTGCGGTGTTGCTGCTGGTGTCGCTTAGTTTTTCTAATTTCATTTCCTATTTTTATTTCCTAACTTTATTTTCTTGTTTATTTTTGTTTTTGTTTTTATTTTGGTTTTCATTGTTTACTTTCATTCGTTGTAATATTTTTTTCTCTTTTCATTCTGTTTTATTTTGGTGACGTTATCAGTTGGAATGGCAGCTATAGTGTGATACTTTTCTGCGAACATCCCCGCTAGCGAGTCATGACCCTATAAAGGCTTTCGCCTTAATATAGCCGCGACTAGGAGTCAATAGCCTGTCGGCGCAGCCAAGCACGCCCCATGTTAAACTGCAACACGCACTCGTCACACTAGCGCTGCAATTGTCTTTGCACATCGTCGTATTCATCAACTTCCATCTGCGTCGCGAAGACAGATAATTATCCGCCTTCATTGTCGTCGTTATCGTTCATGCAATTCTGCTTTCGCACGTTTACTGAATTCAGGCAAAAATTCCGTGTCAATTTAAAGAAAAGCATTTAAGCGGCCGTTCCTTGGGTCCAGTGTCGGTGGCGTCGTCGTAACCAGCAGAGCGAGCAAGCACAGTAAGGCGGTTGCCGGGGCAACGAAGTGAGTACGAGGGTTACCGGGAAGGAGGAGAGATGTGGCACGCTCCGTCGGCAGCTGATCCTGCCAAACGCGCCGCTGACTCTCTGAAATTATTTACCATAATGTATCAGGAATGACCTCAATTGAATAAGAGAAAACATTTGACTCGGTGGAAATAGTCACTGCGGAATCAGGGTGTAGAAGAGTGTTATGTGAAAATACTGGAATATATCTATAATGATTGTACAACTATCTCAATACTTCTCAAGCAATAGGATTGCAGCAATTTGAAATTTTCAGCAAGTCAGCAATAAAATTTCAACAAGGAAGGGTATCTGCTTTATCTCACCAATACTCACCATGGGGCAGAAACGTGCTGGCTCACAAAAACGGTTCAGCTTAAGTTTAGGACAATGCAGTGACCTACGGAAAAAATTGGTGGTGGTTTAGCTCTGGTTAAACCTGGAGTGACACGACAGCTACAGCTGGCCGAGCAGAACTTGGTCACGTGACCAACCACATGACGAACCACGTGATAAGGCACGGTGCCGCGCCCCCGGCAGCTGCTCCGCACCACGTGACAGCGTGGCGGCGCAGCCACAGAATGGCGGCGAGGGAACAAACGCGTGTTAATGACATCTTATTGAAAATGAGGAGAAAGAAATGGGCTTGGGCAAGGCATGTAATGAGAAAGGCACGATCACTACTGGTCCTTAAGGGTGTCGGAGTGGATCCCACGAGAAGACAAGCGTAGCAAGGGGCGGCAGAAAGTTTCCCGGACCCTGAGCTCCAGCGCAGCACCATCCATCTGGCGGATGAGGCCGCTAGCAGCCAAGGACGGCCAGCCAGCCTCTAAACGCGGACGCGCAACTCCCCGTCTCCCAGGACTGCCGATACGATATATGAAACAGATACTGCGCCATTTCCTTTTCCTAAAAATCAATTATTCTTATTATGCCGCGAAAAGCTTCTAGTTAATTGGCTGAAGAAAAAACTTTTTTTTTTAATTCAGTGGCGGGCTTCCCTGTAGCACCTCACAAATGGGAGATAGATTTAGATGATGTGAATTACAATATCCATATAATATAGGCCTTGCTGACCATTGTGCACTCAGTTTTTCTTGGGCGTCACTTGCCCGATATCAGCTGGTATGCACTACCATGTATTAGCTGTTGTTTCGGGGCGCCTTTGCGCGCGTGTGTGTAAGTGTATAAAATGACTGCATACTTTCGAATAAAATTCAATTGTAGTGGGTCTGCGAAGTCTACATATGCAGCTCGTCCCACGGCCTCTCGGGGCGGTCGCAAACAGGAATAGGAACCTTTGGTGGGTCCCTCTGCATGGCTTGGCATTCGTGGCACTGCCACACCGTTCCTTCAATCTGGCTGTCAAGCCCTGGACACCATACGTTGCTCCTCGCACATCTCTTCATGCTACGATGCCTCTGTGGCCAGAAGGAAGTGCCTGGAGAATGAGAGACCGCGCAGAGGTTGATATTGTTACGTGATGGCAAGCGGATGGCTGAGACGAGATGACAGATGGTTACAGCATGCCTTCAATGGCGGATGGCCTGGCGCGATCGCTTCTGCATGCGCCACCGAACAGTTCGTCGTATTCTAGTCCGTCACACTACTCGGGGCCGCCGGGTGATCGTCCCGATTGCGAACGAGAAGATCTGCACAGAAGAAGAAACGCAGTAGATGACGACTGGCGCGAAAAATGTTTAAATATAGAAGAACGTGTAATGAATGGCCTGCTAAGTCGGCGGAAGAGCTGAAAAGTACGACATATGGTGACAGCAAGAACACCAGTGCATTTCCACGGAAGCCAGCGGATCGCTACCAAGGCCTGGAAAACAACACGCCTCAACGGCTGCCGCGCTTTGGAATGTGTGGACGGGACGCCAGTTTGCGTCGTTTCCCGAACCCGTAAGCGGCGGACGCTACCGCGGGTGACCCAACGGACGCCGGTGCGGCGGGGAAAGAGTGATGGACAGCATCGCCGGCTTCGCTTGGAGGTCGGTTTACTGTTACGTCCTTTCAGCGGAGCCGACACGCCGCAGAGGAGGCGCACTCAAGAACGGCGGTGAAACGGACCGACATGCCAGGAAGACCGTGGTTGCCTGCGGACTGCTGGTTGTGTTTGTTTTACGCGGTGATATACGCGCATCTGGGAGGCGGGTCTCCGTGGCGCCGAGTGGATATGTGCTCGTTGATTGGTCCGCGCCAATTCCCTTACTAGGGACCTGGGGAAATAGAGAGGGGTTAAAAAAAGCCATGGTTCAGGACCAGAGAGCATTCTTCTGAATCTCGCAAAGATTGCAACATGTAAGACGAAAATAAATTCGTTCTGTTACGAGAGCTCCTCTTCTCCGTGGTCTTTCAACGCCGAGCCGGTCTTCACTACCTTCGGCTCCGGCCCTACATCCGGAGTCGCGACAAACGTGAAGGGGTTGTCGCCACGGTGGATGAGCTGATCGGCTGATGAGCGCTGGCCCACGAAGCTTCTGGCGCACAGGTCACCTGGAGCCCTCGGCCGAGGCCCATACGAACGCACAGAACGGCAAGGGCAGGGAGGCTGTGTTCTTTTATGCGGCTTCTCGGGTCGGTCAGGTCACAGGGCCTTTAATTCTGCTTCGCATTTGGGTTACTTTCCTCAGACTTGGACAGTTCAGAGGATTATTTTTATTCCCAAACCGATCAGACCAGCCCACCTTCCCAATTCTTAGCGGCCTATCTGCGTTAATTCGTATTTCGGTAACGTCCTCGAACGTTTGCTGTATGGTAGGCTGCATTACTTCCTATTCTAGAATAATATACTGCACACAAATCAGTATGGTTTCACGAATGGCTGTAGTTCTGTTTAGGCTCTCTCTCGTTTGCGGCAGTTATTATATACATATCAACAACAAAAGCTTCCTGTGCTTCTCATTTCTATGGACTTGAGAGGTACCTTTGGTAGTGTTTGGCACCATTTGGTTTTAAATTTTTTAGTACAATATCGTTGTCCAGGAAATTTGTATTCTCTCTTGGCTTTATTCCTATATATCCGATATTTACCTATCAATCTCCTTCTTGTACTTTTTCAGTGCCTTCTTCTGTCGGCAGTCCGCAAGGTTCGCCTCTTTCACCTTTAGTTTGGAACATTTTAATTTATGAGCTCTTAAATCTCCCTGTCCCCTAACCTACCCACATTCAGGCATACGCTGATGACGCCATTATCCTTGTCTTTGGAGAGACTAGCCACGAGTTGTCAACTTTGGTGCCAAATGTTTAAACATTAATACAAAACTGGTGTGCCAAGTATCGTGTTGACTAAAACCCTCAAAAGTGTTCTTATGATTTATTTTCTAATGAAGTCCCGGCGTTGCGCAAACGTAAGCCAACTATACGCCTAGACAATTACAGCCTCAAGTGTGAACCGAATATAAATTATTAGGATTTGTTTTTGAATCCAAACTAAGCTTTATTCCTCATGTTAATGATTTGCACGCGAAAATTATTGCATCTACGACCAAGCTCCTTAATTGGTTGCATTTCCATTTTCGTGTTTCTCCATGGCATTTGCGCCTAATGTAACATCAGGTATTTCTTCCTACAATCACCCATGCCGCACAAGCTCGGTAGTTTTATTGTCCGCTTTCCAGACTCAAAGATCGTGTCTTATCTTTGCAACGCATTCCGCTTCTTGCTCTTACTGGTGCCTACAGTACTACGAGAACTGTTGCTCTTCATGCCCTTGCCAATGTTCTTCCATTGCCCATTTATCTTGACAAATTATGTGCAGAGTTAATGCTTTTTACATTACGGCAGCCCGTTGTTAACGTTAAGGCATTTTATGACCCGTCTGAAATTCAGCCTGTACTTAATCCCTGGTCTGACCATCCCTCAATGAAATTTAAATTTTCTTTTGCTCAACTTAGTTATCAGGAAGCCTTGACCTTTTCTTGTCAACGCGCATTGCATGTTTACACTGACGTGTCATTCACTCATCACTGTGCGGGTGCTGCTTTTGTTGTTCTTAGATCCGCACAAAATATTTTATGCGTTCATCGCATATCCTTAGCTAAAACCACCATCAAGTGCCTATGCCGCCGAGCTTGTAGCATTGCATTCTGCTGTGGCGTTTGCTATTAATAACCCTCCTTGTATGCCCGTTCATTTCTACACTGATTCTCTATCTCTGCTTTCTGCCCTGTCTTCAGTTACTTCTTTTAATCCGACAATTATTTCCATTAAGAAAGATCTCTATCGCTTGTCTTCTCTTGCCTCATTTCTTTTATTTCATATCCGGGGTCACTCCGGAATTTTCGGAAATGAGTTAGCCGACCAGGCTACTATTAGTCCTGGGCAATATGGCCATTTACACACTTCTACCCTTTCGTGCCCTTGAGTGCGTTCCCGTTTACACCATTCTTCACTTCTTTTATGGCGAGCTTATTGGCAAGAAAATAATGACGGCACAGAATTATTTAATTGGATCTTGGATACGCTCAAAATATTCCTTCCATCCGTCTACCTAGGAGTCATCTTGTTACTTTACTTAATGGACATGGTAGATTCTTTTCCTACTTTAAAAAAAAAAAACTTGGCCTCTCTCCATCTTCAACTCGTTCGTGTGGTATGTTGTGGGAAGATGTCAATCATTACTTTCGGAATTGTTCCCTTACTCCTCCTTTCATTTCCCGTTTAAAGTTTATCTGCTCATCTGACGTTACATCGTCTACTTGCCCCTCTCTTTTGAATAACCCTGCTGCTTGTGCTGTTCTGGTTCTAATGGTTCACCTCACAAGCAGCACAATTCCTACACATTTCCGATGAGTTCCTTCGTCACTCTCAATTCTCCTGCACAAGCTCTGCACAGAGAAGCGCTCCGTTTTCCTTTGCTGGACATGGATGCATCTCGCTGCGGCCTGACACTGTTACGACCGACTGTGCCTGTGACATTATCTGTGACATTATCTGTGCGTCTGACTGTTCTGTGACTTCAGGCTTTCACTTTTTTTGTATCATAACAATAGAAATTGGTTTTTGGGGAAAGGAAATGTCGCAGTATCTGTCTCATATATCGTTGGACAGCTGAACCGCGCCGTAAGGGAAGGGATCAAGGAGGGAGTTAAAGGGAGAAAGAGGTGCCGTAGTGGAGGGCTCCGGAATAATTTCGACCACCTGGGGATCTTTAACGTGCGCTGACAACGCACAGCACACGGGCGCATTGGCGTTTTTCCTCCATAAAAGCGAAGGCGCCGCGGTCAGGTTTGAACCCGGGAACTCCGGATCAGTAGTCGAGCGCCCTAACCACTGAGCCACCGCGGGGGTCCCAAATTTTTTCCAATTTCGAAATCGCAACTACTCTCGGCGCTGTGACCAAATTCTGGCCACCTCGCGCTAGAAGACGCACGCTTTCTAAAAGCCCCCCAGCGCATGGCGAAAGTGTCAACGTGACATTCTGGGCCGCATGCGCCACATGCGCTGTATAGTGCTTGTAGCTGCTCCGGCCTACATGACTGATGGGTGGTCACCTCCGCCGCGAAGTGCCATGGCTGAAGGACATTGCTCCACGCGCGGGAGATTTGCGAGAGAATGTTTGGGCGCTAGCTGGCCAAAATTTCTGGGGCCACAGCGCAATTTATAAAAGTTAACGGCTAATAGGCAAAGATAATAAATCATCCTAATTAACATTACCAACCTCTTCTCTGTTGTCTGCAAACCCTAGCATTATTGTGCCGCAGAAGCAAATCGTATATATAAATATTAATGGCGGGTTTCCTGAAACAAAGGGAACATATTCTAACATTCACTCCCTGCACACTGCAATGAACACTTCACACAGTATATGGTATCACGAATTTACTGAATCAGGCAAAGAAATAAAACGAAATATGCGAGACGTGACGTGCAAAGCGAGCTAGGTCAACTTAATGCTGACCATTCGCAATCTCGCACTGGAAGGCCGACGTAACTCCGACAACGTCATGACTTGCTGCAGCGTCGGCTCGCATCTCCGTTCCCTCATCCACACAGTCGCCGCTATAGAAGAGAGCGCCTAACAGGAGCCCACGAAGAAAAGTCGTTCCTGTGTAAGGCTACACTCCTTGAAAGACGTGCCGCTCGGGTGTCGCGGGCTGCCTAGCCTCTAGCCATATAAGGCACCCAAAAGAGCCTTGGCATCCACGTGGTGCGGGGACCACTTCGACGGCGAAATGGCACCAAGACTTTGTAGCGACAGAGCATGAGTGGTGGTTACTTGTGCTACACAGAATCTGAAGACGCTTCTGAGGATTTCATCCGCAGTGAAGCGTCCGGCGCCGCCGTAGTACACAGCCGCTGGCACGTCCGGGGGTTTAAACGGGAAAACAAATTAGTCGTGAGATACAGTCAGTGGGCCATGGACGCTCCATCGATGCCTCAGCATAGAACCTGAGTTGAGGACATTTGCCAGGTCGCTTTGCTGTAGCTGCCATCGCACGCACATCAGGTTCAGCCACTAGATGAAAAAGGCAGCTTCTGGTGTCGGTTCAGGGAGCACGCTGGCTAATAAGGTCCACAAGGCGTCGTCGCCTTGAGCTTGAACACACCGCACGGGCCGCCTGTGACGGGTCAAGAGTCCAGGGAGGATACGCCTCTTATATATCTTCAATCTGTGCCTGCAGTCGTTGGTTGGCGGGAAAGAGGGGGAGCCAACTGACGCCCACGCTGTTTTCGATCGGCACAAGGCAGCGCCGTGACGGCATCGACGTTGTTTCGGTCAGGTTTCGTACAGACATCCACAGAATCCTTTGTTCAGGCTCCGCTATTGCTGTCCACACCGCTGATAGCGTCAACCGGTTCATCGCCTTGATGGTAGCGACGATATCACCGGCTGGCGATGCAGATACGTCGAAAAGGCGCAGCATGCTGCGGACGTACTGCTGGTACCACACTGACTGTGCCGATCCCCTTGGCTGGCCGGCGAATGTAAGCATGAAAGCGATCCAAGTGCGGAATGAGGCACTGTGTCCAATTTTGAGCACTGGGTCTCCAGTGACTTTGCGAGAGCGTCTCAGGTCAAAGGTCACTTGGAGCCACAAGTGCAGATTCCAATTTCCCGAGAGGTCCAGTAGAATCTCGAGCTGGTCTCACCGGGCTGTCAGAGGCCATGGGAGATAGTTCTCGGCCATGAACATTTTCAGCCTGCGCAGGCTGCTCTCCGACGGCTCGATGCATGACTTGGCCAACTCGACAACCCTTCTGACGACACTCGACGCCACTGACTGCACGGGAACCGGCTTGAGGATGTCACGGGGAGCCCACTCGATGGTGTTGAGAGCGCGTCCGTACATCATGTCTTCAGCGGCGTCGAGAGCGGAAATTAAATGGTGTTCGTGCTTCCAGCCATTGCGGACAAGGCGGTAAAAATCCTCGCAAGGTTCTTGGGAGCGATTCAGATAACATTCTGCGGCACCCGTGTACATCTGGCAGGCAGCACTGTCGCATCCGAAGGAGAGTGGCAAGCGTGCGTGGCCCGACTATTCGGCTCGGGAGGCAGCGTGGAACAGGTACGGTAGCGAATGCGAATCCACGCCACCAACAACGATTAGATGAACAAGGCGACGGCGCAGATGGCTGCTGCGAGAGCACCACCCATGAATCCCGGCTTGACTTGCCAGTACGACCAGAGAACAGCCACGCTGTCTACCTGCGCACGCGATGGGGAAAACGAAAACATCGTTCATTGTGGTGGTGAGGTTCGGATCCAGGGGGCGCTAAGAGCACTTATGAGATAGGGAGCCTTCATGTACCCACCTGTAGGCTGCCTGTTATATGATATTCTAGACGTACGTGGGCCAGTATTAAACACGCAAGGAATATCTTGTGCGTGTAATATTTCAAGGAATTACTTCCTTGTGCATTAGGTATACGTAGCAGAAATAGTCATGAAATCACCGTGGACGCAGCCATTGAAAAGCGGGGTATGGGTGGTCGATAAAGCTTTGAGGCATAGGATGCGATTCAAGGAAGCACGTCACGAATTTGTTTTAAATTTTTCGTATGAAGAGAGCTTTTGCGGCACAGTATTTGTTAGCGCGGACATCAGAAAACAGGCAAGTGATGTTAACAAGCTGGTTAGATAATTTGTGATTAATGTTTTTAAACCAGTGCTGTTAGGCGCCAAGCAATTAATGATTCGTAGCAGTTCGGTAGTAATGTCCGTATTAGTTTTTTAGAATTTTGCAAACGCTACTCCCATCGGCGCTGTGGCCAAGAAATTTAGTCCAAGAAGAAAAGCGCCGAGAGTAATCACGCTTTCGGAATCCTAAATATACAGATGGCTACTACTAACGTCCGGCTCCAATTATCTCATTGTAGCCAAGTGCCTAAATGTATTTTAAATGATCAGAAATCACCTATTCATCTCAACATTTACTTCATGTTTCTGCGCTGGGCACCATGCAGTACTGGTACTATTGTGCCGTAGAAGACGTCCTGATAACTGCAAAAGCACATTTTCAGAAATTAAAGGCGGACTTCCCTGAAACAACCGGTACACGTCAGTATGTCAGAAAAGCAGTACAGAGTGAGGCACGCTTATATATGGGACGAGAAGAGTTCTTCGCTCTTACTCAGCGTCTGTGTTACTCCGTATTGAGTCTCTGACACGTGACATATCCGCGAGTGTCCCAGCCCTGCTTTCTTCTTTAGAAATATTCAGTTCTCCTCGATAGCCCTATTTCAAACATGACATTTGCAGCTTCGCCTTTCAGATTTTACGCTCACCAAAAGATATGCTCCGCTGATTAATGCAGACTGCAGCTGTCGTTCAGCATAACGCATTTAGCATAACGCAGTCAGTATTCAGCGTAACTTATTTTCTCGTTAAGCCCAGGTCACACATATCGAATCCGGGTTTTTTTTTAATTATTGGCTGTACATCGAACACAGAGATTATCACGTACAAAAACCCAATGTAAAAATAGAGGAAAGTCTCTACGTATATCGAAATACAATTTCGCCGATCGTTTGATATATCGATGTGCGCGCCTCGCTCCTTCTTCGAACGAAGCTCTTCGATTACTTTTCGCGCGCGGAGTAGGGTCAGCTGCGCGACCTTGGGCACCTGTCGGCAACGCTAGCGCTGTGAAATCGTGTGTCGAGGTAAACACATGGTGTTTGAAGATGGCCTTCGATCTCCTGCACTCATATTGTACGCCACAGTGCTGTCATGCAGTGAAGTCAATTTAACTACCTAAACACTGGTGGGGCGCGGCCCTCGCCTGGTGCACGTGCTCAGCTTTCTTCGCTGCCGAGCAAGTTCTGGAAACGATCTGCACTTTAATATTAATGACCGATATTTCTAATTGTAGTGAACTGCTTAACAGGACTGCACATCTTGCGACAGGCTGCACCTAGTTCGAGAACACAATCCGCTGCGGCATCGATGTTCGAAGCAGGTTAAGCAGGCGGCACGTCACGGCAAGAAACATGTCTATAGCGTGAGTGAAATGTATTTTCTCTTGTAGGTCACAGATGAGCTCATCTGTTGCCATTTTCATATATCGAATTATCGTTATATCGAACTATTTCGCATTTCCCTTCGAGCTCTATTCAGCAACTGTGCTGCAGCAACGAATGCCGAAAATTGTTAACAGATGGTAGAACATATAAATTCGTACTCGGGCTCATCTAATGCTTGCAGTGTGCCAGAATTCCGAGAAAGGGTGCAGTCGTTCAGTGGGCGTGGGCTGGCTGTCGTGAGAAACGTTCAGAAATATAAAGTGAAGCTGGTTACGGACGGGTGACTGATTTCTCACCTTGAATTTTTCTTGGAGTCATTTACGATTGCAATAAATAGATGCAATAGTTCCGTACAGAGAACAATATAAAAGAAGCTTTGAAGCCAGGTGTACGCTGTAGATTCGGCGCGATGCTCAAGGATTCCAAGAAATATTCGATCCAGATGCAAGGAAAACGTTATTTCAGAAAAATCCCTTTTCCCCACTTGTACTGGATTTAGTAATAAAATGCAGTCCTAATGCTTCGAGCTTTCCTCTAGCCAACTGCGGTCGCAATAACGAATGCACCTCAAGCACTGTTCTGCTATTGGCCTCAGCATAATAATTATTGGTTTTTTGTGGAAAGGAAATGCTGCCGTATCTGTCCCATATATCGTTGGACACCTGAACCGCGCCGTAAGGGAAGGGGCAAGGGAGGGAGTGAAAGACGAAAGGAAGAAGAGGTGCCGTAGTGGAGGGCTCCGGAATAATTTCGACCACCTGGGGATCTTTAACGTGCACTGACATCGCACAGCACACGGGCGCCTTAGCGTTTTTCCTCCAAAAAAACGCAGCCGCCACGGTCGGCTCCGAACCCGGGTTGGCCTCAGCAGCAAAAATGATTTTTCGTATTGCTGCACTATAGCGCGGTTAGCGCGAAGAAAACATGCAGTTGTGTGCTAATGAGTGACTGCTCTACTATATGCATGCACGGATCGAGACAGAGACAAAGCTCAAGCAGTTGTTACTGCTGCCCGTAGGCGCGAACAGGTCAGTTCTTACGGGGTGGGGGTGGGGGCAAAAGTTGATGGTAGCTCCCGTTCACGTATTTTGGCCAGCAGGAACAATATGGCACAAAATTTGCGCCCCCGTTCCTCATGCTATTAGAGAAGCCTCTGCACCCCCCCCTCCCCCCCTTCTTTTTTCAATCTACGCGCGCCTATGCTATGCCATAGACCTAGAATCACCACTACGCCTGGAGTCGACCCAGTTTCTGAGAGGACATGGTTGACCACAGATGATCGAGAAGACCTCTAGGAAGACAAAAGAGAGAGACTCGGACCAGGAGCTCACGGTAAGTTGCTTCCCGACTTAGAACTATTAGCGACAACTATAGTGGCTAAGTGTGCACCGTGGTCTCGACGCTTCCGTGAATGTCTTCACTCAGATGCCACTGCTTCACATGCATGACGAGCAAAGGCGGCGCCGCCGTGCAGCCCATACCTGCGGCTCCGCTCCTGGTTCTAGCCGTTCCGTCGTCTGAGAGGCGTCCGCCGTGGTCACGGCCCTTGCGGCAAACGCCCGCTGAGCGGGACGCCTCATCTCGCGAAGCTCGGACATCTCGAGGAAGCCGAGCTGGTCGAGCCGTTGAAAACCGGGACGCCTTCGCGGGAAGACAACGCGCCTGCCGCCACTGGCCCGCTCGGGACACGAATGGGAGGTGATGATGCTCGTGGTGCTGCTGCAGGAAGAGCTGACCTCCGCGTCGGCCGCCACTGCGTTCCCGCCTCTGGCTGCGCCGTCGGCAGGCGCGGGCATCACTGGGGTCCTGTGGTCGCTGTACCCGAGTGAGAGCACGAATGAGCTGCTGCTGCTGAAGCCTCGGCTGCTGCTGTGCGGTCTGTTCGATCGGGGTGCGAGCGCCGTTGCTGCTGCGGTGGCGCGTGCCGCGTTCGGAATGTCGCGTGCAGCACCCGCTCTCCTGCGACGCGGCCAGCTTCTTTTTCGCTCGACAGTGCACGTTTTTCGGCCCATGCACGTGGCGGCGAAATTGCGGGCACACGGGATAATCGAACCTGCGGACGTGAACGCTGTGTCATTCGGTTCATGGCTACTAAAATTCCTTCACGAAAATTTGAGCCCGCTGCAGACCCTAATTGACCTCGCCGCTCACCTCAGCCCCGTCCTCGGCCCCGACGCGAACACGCTACAAAATGACAATGCTGCCGCTATAAGGCCCTTTTTACCCTTTTATGGGTCCTCTCAGAAAAAAATACAATAAAAACATAAATGAAAGAGACAGGGAGCCCGGACCAGCAACGCTTTACCAGGTTTAAAGCCAATACAAAAAAGGAAAGGAGCTAAACGCTATAAAAACAAACTTAAAGAGAAAAGCAGGAAAATAAAAACAGCATACGAACCCAACATACCCGCCGCGGTGGCTCAGTGGTTAGGGCGCTCGAGCTACTGATCCGGAGTTCCCGGGTTCGAACCCGACCACGGCGGCTGTGTTTTTATGGAGGGAAAACGCTAAGGCGCCCGTGAGATGTGCGATGTCAGTGCACGTTAAAGATCCCGAGGTGGTCGAATTTATTCCGGAGCCCTCCACTACGGCACCTCTTTCTTTCTTTCTTCTTTCACTCCCTCCTTTATCCCTTCCCTTACGGCGCGGTTCAGGTGTCCAACGATATATGAGACAGATACTGCGACATTTCCTTTCCCAAAAAACGAAACGGCGCGATATGAAGCGCCATCTGCAGCCGGTGTGACGTCATCACGTGACGTCGCATCATGTGATCTCACTTCAGGGTCGATGGTGGCCACCGCCGGGAGGCGACCGACGGCGCGATATGAGGCCCGATCTGCAGCCGGTGTGACGTCATCACGTGACGTCATGTCACGTGACCTACTTGAAGGTCACTTGAAGGTCAATGGTGGCCACCGCTGGGAGGCGACCGACGGTGCGATATGAGGCCCCATCTGCAGCCTGTGTGACGTCATCACGTGACGTCATGTCACGTGACCCCACTTCAGGATCAATGGTGGCCACCGCCGGGCGTCGCGCGAAGGCCCGAAACCTACGTTACTATGCTTCGCATAAAATGGAAAACCTGAAGTCACAGAACAGTCAGAGGCACTGATAATGTCACAGATAATGTCACAGGCACAGTCGGCCCTAACACAGTGTCAGGCCACAGCGAGATTCATCCATGTCCAGCAAAGGAAAACAGAGCGCTTCTCTGTGCAGAGCTTGTGCAGGAGAAATGAGAGTGACGAAGGAACTCATCGGAAATGTTTAGGAATTGTGCTGCTTATGAGGTGAACCATTTGAACCAGAACAGCACTAGCAGCAGGGTTATTCGAAAGAGGGGGGCAAGTAGACGATGTAACGTCGGAGTAGCAGAGAGACTTAAACCTGGAAAGGAAAGGAGGAGCAAGGGAAAAATTCCGGAAGTAATGACAGATCTTCGCACAACAGACCACATGAACAAGTTGAAGATGGAGAGAGGCCAAAGCCTTTTTTTAATTCAGTGGCGGGCTTCCCTGAAACACCTCACAAATGGGAGATAGATTTAGATGATGTGAATTACAATATACATATAATATAGGCCTTGCTAACCATTGTGCACACAGTTTTTATTGGGCGTCACTTGCCCGATATCAGCTGGTATGCACTACCTTGTGTTAGCTGTTGTTTCGGGGCGCCTTTGCGCGCGTGTGTGTAAGTGTATAAAATGAGTGCATACTTGCGAATAAAATTCAATTGTAGTGGGCCTGCGAAGTGTACGTATGCAGCTCGTCCCACGGCCTCTCGGGGCGGTCCCAAACAGGAATAGGAACATTTGGGGGGTTCCTCTGCATGGCTTGGCATTCGTGGCACTGCCACACCGTTTCTTCAATTCGGTTGTCAAGCCCTGGACACCATACGTTGCTCCTCGCACATCTCTTCATGCTACGATGCCTCTGTGGCCAGAAAGAAGCGCCTGCAGAATGAGAGAGCGTGCAGTGGTTGATATTGTTACGTGATGGGAAGCCGATGGCTGAGACGAGATGACAGATGGTTACAGCATGCCTTCAATGGCGGATGGCCTGGCGCGATCGCTTCTGCATGCGCCACCTTACAGTTCGTCGTATTCTAGTCCGTCACACTACTCGGGGCCGCCGGGCGATCGTCCCGATTGCGAACGAGAATATCTGCACTGAAGAATAAATGCAGTAGATGACGACTGGCGCGAAAAATGTTTAAATATAGAAGAAAGTGAAGGGGTTGTCGCCACGGTGGATGAGATGATCGGCTGATGAGCGCTGGCCCACGAAGCTTCTGGCCCACAGGTCACCTGGAGCCCTCGGCCGAGGCCCATATGAACGCACAGAACGGCAAGGGCAGGGAGGCTGTGTTCTTGTATGCGGCTTCCCGGGTCGGTCAGGTCACAGGGCCTTTAATTCTGCTTTGCATTTGGGTTACTTTCCTCAGACTTGGAGAGTAGGAAGGAATATTTTTATTCCCAAACCGAATAGACCAGCCCACCTTCCCAATTCTTAGCGGCCTATCTGCGTTAATTCGTCTTTCGGAAACGTGCTCGACCGTTTGCTGTATGTATAGGCTGCATTACTTCCTATTCCAGAATAATATACTGCACAGAAATCAGTATGGTTTCACGCATGGCTGTAGTTCTGTTAGGCTCTCTATCGTTTGCGGCAGTTATTATATACAGATCAACAACAAAAGCTTCCTGTGGTTCTCATTTCTCTGGACTTGAGAGGTACATTTGATAGTGTTTGGCACCATTTGGTTTTAAATTTTTTAATACAATATCGTTGTCCAGGAAATTTGTATTCTCTCTTGGCTCTATTCCTATATATCCGATATTTGACCTATCAAACTCCTTCCTGTACTCTTTCAGTGCCTTCTTCTGTCGGCAGTCCGCAAGGTTCGCCTCTTTCACCTTTAGTTTGGAACATTTTAATTTATGAGCTCTTAAATCTCCCTGTCCCCTCACCTACCCACATTCAGGCATACGCTGATGACGCCATTATCCTTGTCTTTGGAAAGACTAGCCACGAGTTGTCAACTTTGGTTTCAAGTGTTTAAACATTAATACAAAACTGGTGTGCCAAGTATCGTGTTCACTAAAACCCTCAAAAGTGTTCTTATGATTTATTTTTTACTGAAGTCCCGGCGTTGCGCAAACGTAAGCCAACTATACGCCTAGACAATTACAGTCTCAAGTGTGAACCCAATATAAATTATTAGGATTTGTTTTTGACTCCCAACTAAGCTTTATTCCTCATGTTAATGATTTGCAAGCGAAAATTATTGCATCTACGACCAAGCTCCTTAATTGGTTGCATTTCCATTTTCGTGTTTCTCCATCGCATTTGAGCCTAATGTAACATCAGGTTTTTCTTCCTACAATCACCTATGCCGCACACGCTTGGTGGTTTCACTGTCCGCTTTCCAGACTCAAAGATCGTGTCTTATCTTTGCAACGCATTCCGCTTCTTGCTCTTACTGGTGCCTACAGTACCACCAGAACTGTTGCTGTTCATGCCCTTGCCAGTGTTCTTCCATTGCCTATTTATCTTGGCAAATTATGTGCAGAGTTAATGCTTTTTTACATTACGGCAGCCCGTTGTGTACGTTAAAGCATTTTATAACCCGTCTGAAATTCAGCCTGTACTTAATCCCTGGTCTGACCATCCCTCATTGAAATTTAAATTTTCTTTTGCTCAACTTAGTTATCAGGAAGCCTTGACCTTTTCTTGTCAACGCGCATTGCATGTTTACACTGACGTGTCATTCACTCATCACTGTGCCGGTGCTGCTTTTGTTGTTCTTAGCTCCACACAAAATATTTTATACGTTCATCGCATATCCTTAGCTAAAACCACCTTCAAGTGCCTATGCCGCTGAGCTTGTAGCATTCCATTCTGCTGTTGCGTTTGCTATTAATAACACTCCTTGTATTCCCGTTCATTTCTACACTGATTCTCTATCTCTGCTCTCTGCCCTGTCTTCAGTTACTTCTTTTAACCCGGCAATTATTTCCATTAAGAAAGATCTCTATCGTTTGTCTTCTCTTGCCTCATTTCTTTTATTTCATACCCGGGGTCACTCCGCAATTTATGGAAATGAGTTAGCCGACCAGGCTGCTGGCAGTGCTGGGTAATATGGCCATTTACACACTTCTACCTTTTCACGCCGTTGCGTGCGTTCCCGTTTACACCATTCTTCACTTCTTTTATAGCGAACTTATTGGCAAGAGAATAATGGCGACACAGAATTATTTAATTAGATCCTGGATACGCTCAAATATTCCTTCCATCCGTCTACCTAGGAGTCATCTTATTACTTTAGTCAGTGGGCATGGTAGATTCCCTTCCTACTTTAAAAAAAATTGGCCTCTCTCCATCTCAACTTGTTCTGTGGTTGTTGTGCGAAGATCTGTCATTACTTCCGGAATTGTTCCCTTGCTCCTCCTTTCCTTTCCAGGTTAAAGTCTCTCTGCTCATCTGACGTTACATCGTCTACTTGCCCCCCTCTTTTGAATAACCCTGCTGCTTGTGCTGTTCTGGTTCAAATGGTTCACCTCATAAGCAGCACAATTCCTAAACATTTCCGATGAGTTCCTTCGTCACTCTCATTTCTCCTGCACAAGCTCTGCACAGAGAAGCGCTCTGTTTTCCTTTGCTGGACATGGATGCATCTCGCTGTGGCCTGACACTGTGTTAGGACCGACTGTGCCTGTGACATTATCTGTGACATTATCAGTGCCTCTGACTGTTCTGTGACTTCAGGTTTTCACTTTTTTGTGATAATAATAATAATAATTGGTTTTTGGGGAAAGGAAATGTCGCAGTATCTGTCTCATATATCGTTGGACACCTGAACCGCGCCGTAAGGGAACGGATAAAGGAGGGAGTGGAAGAAGAAAGGAAGAGAAAGAGGTGCCGTAGTGGAGGGCTCCGGAATAAATTCGACCACCTGGGATCTTTAACGTGCACTGACATCGCACATCTCACGGGCGCCTTAGCGTTTTGCCACCGTAAAAAACGCAGCCGCCGCGGTCGGGTTCGAGCCCGGGAACTCCGGTTCAGTAGCTGAGCGCCCTAACCACTGAGCCACCGCGGCGGGTATGTTGAGTTCGTATGCTGTTTTTATTTTCCTGCTTTTCTCTTTAAGTTTGTTTTTTTTTAGCGTTTAGCTCCTTTCCTTTTTTTTGTATTAGCTTTAAGCCTGGTAAAGCGTTGCTGGTCCGGCCTCCCTGTCTCTTTCATTTATGTTTTTATTGTATTTTTTTCTGAGAGGACCCATAAAAGGTCAAAAAGGGCCTTATAGCGGCAGCATTGTCATTTTGTAGCGTGTTCGCGTCGGGGCCGAGGACGGGGCTGAGGTGAGCGGCGAGGTCAGTTAGGGTCTGCAGCGGGCTCGAATTTTCTTGAAGGAATTTTAGTAGCCATGAACCGAATGACACAGCGTTCACGTCCGCAGGTTCGATTATCCCGTGTGCCCGCAATTTCGCCGCCACGTGCATGGGCCGAAAAACGTGCACTGACGAACGAAAAAGAAGCTGGCCGCGACGCAGGAGAGCGGGTGCTGCACGCGACATTCCGAACGTGGCACGCGCCGCCGCAGCAGCAACAGCGCTCGCACCCCGATCGAACGGACCGGACAGCAGCAGCCGAGGCTTCAGCAGCAGCAGCTCATTCGTGTTCTCACTCGGTTACAGCGACCACAGGACCCCAGTGATGCCTGTGCCTGCCGACGGCGCAGCCAGAGGCGGGAACGCAGTGGCGGCCGACGCGGAGGTCAGCTCTTCCTGCAGCAGCACCACGAGCATCATCACCTCCCATTCGTGTCCCGAGCGGGCCAGTGGCGGCAGGCGCGTTGTCTACCCGCGAAGGCGTCCCGGTTTTCAACGGCTCGGCCAGCTCGGCTTCCTCGAGATGTCCGAGCTTCGCGAGATGAGGCGTGCCGCTCAGCGGGCGTTTGCCGCAAGGGCCGTGACCACGGCGGACGCCTCTCAGACAACGGAACGGCTAGAACCAGGAGCGGAGCCGCAGGTATGGGCTGCACGGCGGCGCCGCCTTTGTTCGTCATGCATGTGAAGCAGTGGCATCTGAGTCGAGATATTCACGGAAGCGTCGCGAGCGCGCTGCATACTTAGCCACTATAGTTAATAGTTCTAAGTCTGGAAGGAACTAACCGTGAGGTCCTGGTCAGAGTCTCTGCCTTTTGTCTTCCTAGAGGTCTTCTCGATCATCTGTGGTCAACCATGTCCTCTCAGAAACTGGGTCGACTCCAGGCGTAGTGGTGATTCTAGGTCTATGGCATAGCATAGGCGCGCGTAGATTGAAAAGGGGGGGGGGGGGGGGTGTAGAGGCCTCTCTAATAGCATGAGGAACGGGGGCGCAAATTTTGTGCCATATTGTTCCTGCTGGCCAAAATACGTGAACGGGAGCTACCATCAACTTTTTCCCCCACCCCCACCCCGTAAGAACTGACCTGTTCGCGCCTACGGGCAGCAGTAACAACTGCTTGAGCTTTGTCTCTGTCTCGATCTGTGCATGCATATAGTAGAGCAGCCCTCATTAGCACACAGCTGCATGTTTTATTCGCGCTAACCGCGCTAAAGTGCAGCAATACGAAAAATCATATTTTGCTGCTGAGGCCAACCCGGGTTCGAACCCGACCGTGGCGGCTGCGGTTTTATGGAGGAAAAACGCTAAGGCGCCCGTGTGCTGTGCGATGTCAGTGCACGTTAAAGATCCCCAGGTGGTCGAAATTATTCCGGAGCCCTCCACTACGGCACCTCTTCTTCCTTTCGTCTTTAACTCCCTCCCTTGCCCCTTCCCTTACGGCGCGTTCAACGATATATGGGACAGATACTGCGCCATTTCCTTTCCACACAAAAAAAAACAATTATTATGCTGAGGCCAATAGCAGAGCAGTGCTTGAGGTGCATTTGTTATTGCGACCGCAGTTGGCTAGAGGAAAGCTCGAAGCATTAGGACTGCATTTTACTAGTAAATCCAGCACAAGTGGGGAAAGGGTGTTTTTCTGAAATCTCGTTTTCCTTGCATCTGGATCGAGTATTTCTCGGAATTTTTGCGCATCGCGCCGAATCTACAGCGTACACCTGGCTTCAAAGCTCTTTTATATTGCTCTCTGTACGGAACTATTGCATCTATTTATTGCAATCGTAAAGGACTCCAAGAAAATTCAAGGAGAGAGAATCAGTCACCCGTCCGTAACCAGCTTCACTTTATATTTCTGAACGTTTCTCACGACAGCCAGCTCACGCCCACTGAAGGACTGCACCCTTGCTCGGAATTCTGGCACACTGCAAGCATTAGATGAGCCCGAGTACGAATTTATATGTTCTACCATCTGTTAACAATTTTCGGCGTTCGTTGCTGCAGTACAGTTGCTGCATCGAGCTCGAAGGGAAATGCGAAATAGTTCGATATAACGATAATTCGATATATGAAAATGGCAACAGATGAGCTCATCTGTGACCTACAAGAGAGAATACATTTCACTCACGCTATAGACATGTTTCTTGCCGTGACGTGCCGCCTGCTTAACCTGCTTCGAACATCGATGCCACATCGGATTGTTTTCTCGAACTAGGTGCAACCTGTCGCAAGATGTGCAGTCCTGTTAAGCAGTTCACTATAAATAGAAATATCGGTCATTAAAATTAAAATGCAGTTGGTTTCCACAACATGCTCGGCAGCGAAGAAAGCGAAGCACGTGCGCCAGGCGTGGGCCGCGCCCCACCAGTGTTTAGGTATAGTTAAATTAACTTCACTGCATGACAGAACTGTGGCGTAGAAAATGAGTGCAGGAGATCGAAGGCCATCTTCAAACACCATGTGTTTACCTCGACACACGGTTTCACAGCGCTAGCGTTGCCGACAGGTGCCCAAGGTCGCGCAGCTGACCCTTCTCCGCGCGCGAAAAGTAATCGAAGAGCTTCGTTCGAAGAAGGAGCGAGGCGCGCACATCGATATATCAAACGATCGGCGAAATTGTATTTCGATATACGTAGAGACTTTCCTCTACTTTTACATTGGATTTTTGTACGTGATAATCTCTGTGTTCGATGTACAGCCAATAATTCGAAAAACCCGGATTCGATATGTGTGGCCTGGGCTTAACGAGAAAATAAGTTACGCTGAATACTGACTGCGTTATGCTAAATGCGTTATGCTGAACGATAGCTGCAGTCTGCATTAGTCAGCGGAGCGTTTCTTTTGGTGAGCATAAAATCTGAAAGGCGAAGCTGCAAATGTCACGTTTGAAATCAGGGCTATCGAGGAGAACTGAATATTTCTAAGGAAGAAAGCAGCGCTGGGACACTCGCGGATATGTCACGTGTCAGAGACTCAATACGGAATGAGTAACACAGGCACTGAGAAAGAGCGAAGAACTCGTCTCGTCCCATATATAAACGTACCTCACTCTGTACTGCTTTTCTGATGTACTGACGTGTACCGGTTGTTTCAGGGAAGCCCGCCTTTAATTTCTGAAAATAGTGCTTTTGCAGTTATCAGGACGTCTTCTACGGCACAATAGTACCAGTACTGCATGGCGCGCAGCGCAGAAACATGAATAAATGTTGAGATGAATAGGTAATTTCTGATAATTAACTTACATTTAGGCACTCGGCTACAATTAGAGATTTGCAGCCGGCCGTTAGTAGTAGCCATCTGTGTATTTAGGATTCCGAAAGCGCGATTACTCTCGGACTTTTCTTATTGGCCTAAATTTCTTGGCCACAGTTCTGAAGGGAGTCGCGTTTGCGAAATTCTAAAAAACTAATACAGACATTACTACCGAACTGTTACGAATCTTTAATTGCTTGGCGCCTAACAGCAATGGTTTAAAAACATTAATCACAAATTATCTAACCAGCTTGTTAACATCACTTGCCTGTTTTCTAATGTCCGCGCTAACAAATGCTGTGCCGCAGAAGCAGTCTTCATAGTCAAAATTTAAAACAAAAATTCGTGGCGTGCTTCCCTGAATCACATCGTATGCCTCAAAGCTTTATCGACCACCCATACCCCGCTTTTTATTGGCTGTGCCCACGGCGATTTCATGACTATTTCTGCTACGTATACCTAATGTACAAGAAAGAAATTCCTTGAAATACTACACGCATAAGAAATACCTTGCGTGTTTAATACTGGCCCACGTACGTCTAGACTATTACATAACAGGGAGCCTAGAGGTGGGTACATGAAGGCTCCCTATCTCATAAGTGCTCTGAGCGCCCCCTGGATCCGAACTTCAACACCACAATGAACGATGTCTTGTTTTCCCGCGCAGGTAGACAGCGTGGCTGTTCTCTGGGCGTACTGGCAAGTCAAGCCGGGATTCATGGGTGGTGCTCTCGCAGCAGCCATCTGCGCCGTCGCCTTGTTCATCTAATCGGTGTTGGTGGCGTGGATTCGCATTCGCTACCGTACCTGTTCCACGCTGCCTCCCGAGCCGAATAGGCGGACCACGCACGCTTTCCACTCTTCTCTGGATGAGACAGTGCAGCCTGCCAGATGTACACGGGTGCCGCAGAATGTTATCTGAATCGCTGTCAAGACCCCTCCGAGGATTTTTACCGCCTTGTCCGCAATGGCTTGAAGCACGAACACCGTTTGCTTTCCGTTCTCGACGCCACTGAAGACACGATGTACGGACGCGCTCTCAACACCATCGAGTGGGCTCCCCGTGACATCCTCAAGCCGGTTCCCGTGCAGTCAGTGGCGTCGAGTGTCGTCAGAAGGGTTGTCGAGTTGGCCAAGTCATGCATCGAGCCGTCGGAGAGCAGCCTGCGCAGGCTGAAAATGTTCATGGCCGAGAACCATCTCCCATGGCCTCTGACAGCCCGGTGAGACCAGCTCGAGATTCTACTGGACCTCTCGGGAAATTGGAATCTGCACCTGTGGCTCCAAGTGACCTTTGACCTGAGACGCTCTCGCAAAGTCACTGGAGACCCAGTGCTCAAAATTGGACACAGTGCCTCATTCCGCACTTGGATCGCTTCTATGCGTACATTCGCCGGCCAGACAAGGGGATCGGCAGAGTCAGTGGGGTACCAGCAGTACGTCCGCAGCATGCTGCGCCTTTTCGACTTATCTGCATCGCCAGCCGGTGATATCGTCGCTATTATCGAGGCGATGAACCGGTTGACGCTAGCAGCGCAGTAGCCAGCAATAGCCAAGCCTGGACACAGAATTCTCGGAACCTTACCGAAACGACGACTCCCTGAATCCCCGCCGGACACCTGCCGCAGATGCTCAACGAGCACGACATCGCGGCGGGGTGGTTGTCGGCCGTCGACATCGATTGGGTTAAAAACCCTGGTCTTCTCCGGGCAGCTGTTCTCGTTCTCAAGTCCTGGATGCGTAGGCACTAACGCTGGCCCTTCGCATAGCTGACGAGTTAGGCTGGATGGCCGACCAGCAAATAGCGGTCGTTACACAGGAACTGATGGACCTCCCTACGTCGATGCTTCACGACGCTGCCTTGTGCAGATCGAAAACAGCGTGGGCGTCGGTTGGCTCCGCCTGTTTCCCACCAACCAATGACTCCAGACTCATATTGAGGATATAAGCGGCAACCTCACTGTAGTCTTGACAGGTCACATAGAGTCCGTGCTCGATGTCAAGGCTCAAGGCGACGACGCCATGCGGAGCTTATTAGCCAGCGTGCTCCCTGAACCGACACCAGGAGCTGGCTTTTTCACCTACTGGCTGAAACTGATGAGCGTGCGATGGCGGCTACAGCAAAGCGACCTGGCAAATGTCCTCAACTCAGGTTCCGTGCTGAGGCATTGATGGAGCGTCCATGGCGCACTGACTGTATCTCACGACTGATTTGTTTTCCCGTTTTAACCCCCGGACGTGCCAGCGGCTGTGTACTACGGCGGCGCCGGACGCTTCACTGCGGATGAAATCCTCAGAAGCGTCTTCAGATTCTGTGTAGCACAAGCAACCACCACTCATGCTCTGTCGCTACAAAGTCTTCGTGCCATTTCGCCGTCGAAGTGGTCCCCGCACCACGTGGATGCCAAGGCTCTTTTGGGTGCCTTATATGGCTACAGGCTAGGCATCCCGCGACACCCGAGCGGCACGTCTTCCAAGGAGTGTAGCATTACTCAGGAGCGACTTTTCTTCGTGGCCTCCTATTAGGCGCTCTCTTCTATAGCGGGGACTGCGTGGATGAGGGAACGGAGATGCGAGCCGACGCTGCAGCAAGTCATGACGTTGTCGGAGTTACGTCGGCCTTCCAGTGCGAGATTGCGAATGGTCAGCATTAAGTAGACCTGGCTCGCTTCGCACGTCACGTCTCGCATATTTCGTTTTATTTCTTTTTTTGCTTTTGATGTTTTCGTTTATAAGCAGCAATGTCTGATTCAGTAAATTCGTGATACCCTATACTGTGTGTGAAGTGTTCATTGCAGTGTGCAGGGAGTGAATGTTAGAATACGTACCCTTTGTTTCAGGAAACCCGCTATTAATATTTATATAAAGGATTTGCTTCTCCGGCACAATAATGCAAGGTTTGCAGACAACAGAAAAGAGGTTAGTAATGTTAATTAGGATGATTTATTATCTTTGCCTATTAGCCGTTACTTTCTATAAATTGCGCTGTGGCCACAGAAATTTTGGCCAGCTTGCGCCCAAACATTCTCTCTCGCAAATCTCCTGCGCGCGGAGCAATGCCCTTCAGCCATGGCACTTCGCGGCGGAGGTGACCACCCATCAGTCATGTAGGCCGGAGCAGCTACAAGCACTATACAGCGCATGTGGCGCAGGCGGCACAGAATGTCACATTGACACTTTCGCCATGCGCTGGGGGGCTTTTAGAAAGCGTGCGTCTTCTAGCGCGAGGTGGCCAGAATTTCTTTGGTCACAGCGCCGAGAGTAGTTGCGATTTCGAAATTGGAAAAAAATTTGGGACCCGCCGTGGTGGCTCAGTGGTAAGGGCGCTCGACTACTGATCCGGAATTCCCGGGTTCGAACCCGACCGCGGCGGCTTCGTTTTTATGGAGGAAAAACGCTAAGACGCCCGTGTGTTATGCGATGTCAGTGCACGTTAAAGATCCCCAGACGGTCGAAATTATTCCGGAGCCCTCCACTACGGCACATCTTTCTTCCTTTCTTCTTTCACTCCCTCCCTTATCCCTTCCCTTACGGCGCGGTTCAGGTGTCCAATGATATATGAGACAGATACTGCGCCATTTCCTTTCCCCAAAAACAAATTATTATTATTATTATTATAAAAATTTGGACGACGCTTAAGCTTCGTCTTTAAACGAAAGACGCGACAGCGTGTTGCCCCGCCGCGGTGGCTCAGTGGTTAGGGCGCTCGACTACTGATCCGGAGTTCCCGGGTTTGAACCCAACCGCGACGGCTGCGTTTTTATGGAGGAAAAACGCTAAGGCGCTCGTGTGCTGTGCAATGTCAGTGCACGTTAAAGATCCCCAGGTGGTCGAAATTATTCCGGAGCCCTCCACTACGGCACATCTTTCTTCCTTTCTTCTTTCACTCCCTCCCTTATCCCTTCCCTTACGGCGCAGTTCAGGTGTCCAACGATATATGAGAAAGATACTGCGCAATTTCCTTTCCCCAAAACACCAACTATTATTATTATGCCGTGTTCCAGCGTTGTCAAGTGGTGCACAGAACGCTATCGCCCGTTGGGCGCGACGCGTGGTCTGTTGAACAATTTAAGGAAGCGACGCCTGTCTCGCATACCTCGGTGGACACCCGAACCGGGCCGTAAGGGAAGAAAAGTCCCTTCTCTTACGGTGCGGTTCAGGTGTCTACCGAGATGCGCCATTTTTCATTTACGGCCAACGCCCGCGACGCCGACGACACCGGCTTTTCTGGGAAACGAGCTCCTTAACGCGGTCGCGTTAAAAACTGATAAGAGCTATTAGTAAAGGCCGCGGCTACAAATTTTGTTGCAGTCAGGCGCCTAACTGCTATAGTTAACCAGCTTACTGATTACCATTATTATTTTCTGATGTGCAGA
Source organism: Amblyomma americanum (assembly GCA_030143305.2). Classification (NCBI taxonomy): domain Eukaryota; kingdom Metazoa; phylum Arthropoda; class Arachnida; order Ixodida; family Ixodidae; genus Amblyomma; species Amblyomma americanum. Next base: position 25,559 of record JARKHS020025952.1, on the reverse strand, counting down.
AACGCTATAGTACTACCAGTATTACTACATCCCACAGAATCGCCTTCCTCTTGCCCCAGAAAGCCTGTAGGGCGAAAGCACTTCAATGGGTAAATCTGAGCGAGACCTTGCGATGATAGTCAGTCTGTGCCAAGTATCTTACAATGATTGTGGTTGGGGCCCGGAAACAAATTTCTGAGCACTTTGTTGACATAAAGTGCGGCGAGACGAAAGCCTTTAGTGCGGTGTTGATGCTGGTGTCGCTTAGTATTTTGTAATTTCATTTCCTATATTTATTTCCTAATTTTATTTTCGTATGTATATATTTTGTTTTTATTTTGATTTTGTTTTTCATTGTTTACTTTCATTCGTTGTTATATTGTTTTCTCTTTTCATTCTGTTGTATTTTGCTGAAGTTAACAGTTGGAATGACAGCTATAGTGTGATACTTTTCTGCGAACATCCCTGCTAGCGAGTCATGACCCTATAAAGGCTTTCGCCTTAATATAGCCGCGACTGGGAGTCAATAGCCTGTCGGCGCAGCAAAGCACGCCCCATGTTAAACTGCAACACGCACTCGCCACACTAGCGCTGCAATTCTTCTTCTTCTTCTTCGTCTTTTTTTCAGGTAATATGGCACAGCAATTGCCTTTGTACATCGTCGTCTTCATCAACTTCCATCTGCGTCGCGAAGACAGATAATTCTCCGCCTTCATCGTCGTCGTTATCGTTCATGCAATTCTGCTTTCGCACGTTTACTGAATTCAGGCAAAAATTCCGTGTCAATTTAAAGAAAAGCATTTAAGCGGCCGTTCCGTGGATCCAGTGTCGGTGGCGTCGTCGTAACCAGCAGAGCGAGCAAGCACAGTAAGGCGGTTGCCGGGGCAACGAAGTGAGTACGAGGGTTACCGGGAAGGAGGAGAGATGTGGCACGCTCCGTCGGCAGCTGATCCTGCCAAACGCGCCGCTGACTCTCTGAAATTATTTACCATAATGTATCAAGAATGACCTCGATTGATTAAGAGAAAACATTTGACTCAGTGGAAACAGTCACTACGGAATCAGGGTGTAGAAAAGTGTTATGTGAAAATACTGGAAGATATCTATAATGATTGTACAACTATCCCAATACTTCTCAAGCAATAGGATTGCAGCAAGTTGAAAATTTCAGCAAGTCAGCAATACAATTTCAACAAGGAAGGGTATCTGCTTTATATCACCAATACTCACCATGGGGCAACAACGTGCAGGCTCACAAAAAGGGTTCAGCTTAAGTTGAGGACAATACAGTGATCTACGGAAAAAAATTGTGGTGGTTTAGCTCTGGTTAAACCCGGAGTGACGCGATAGCTACAGCTGGCCGAGCGGAACTTGGTCACGTGACCAACCACATGACGATCCACGTGATCAGCAACGGTGCCGCGCCACCGGCAGCTGCTCCGCACCACGTGACAGCGTGGCGGCGAGGGAACAAACGCGTGTTAATGACATCTTAATGGAAATGAGGAGAAAGAAATGGGCTTGGGCAAGGCATGTAGTGAGAAAGGCACGATCACTACTGGTCCTTAAGGGTGTCGGAGTGGATCCCAAGAGAAGACAAGCGTAGCAAGGGGCGGCAGAAAGTTTCACGGACCCTGAGCTCCAGCGCAGCACCATCCATCTGGCGGATGAGGCCGCTACCAGCCAAGGACTGCCAGCCAGCCTCTAACCGCGGACGCGCAACTCCCCGTCTCCCAGGCCTGCCGATACGATATATGAAACAGATCCTGCGTCATTTCCTTTTCCCAAAAACCAATTATTCTTATTATGCCGCGAAAAGCTTCTAGTTGGCTGAAGAAAAAACTTTTTTTTTTAATTCAGTGGCGGGCTTCCCTGCAACACCTCACAAATGGGAGATAGATTTAGATGATGTGAATTACAATATCCATATAATATAGGCCTTGCTAGCCATTGTGCACACAGTTTTTCTTGGGCGTCACTTGCCCGATATCAGCTGGTATGCACTACCATGTATTAGCTGTTGTTTCGGGCGCCTTTGAGCGCGTGAGTGTAAGTGTATAAAATGCCTGCATACTTTCGAATAAAATTCAATTGTAGTGGGCCTGCGAAGTCTACATATGCAGCTCGTCCCACGGCCTCTCGGTGGGGTCCCAAACAGGAATAGGAACCTTTGGTGGGTCCCTCTGCATGGCTTGACATTCGTGGCACTGCCACACCGTTTCTTCAATTCGGTTGTCAAGCCCTGGACACCATACGTTGCTCCTCGCACATCTCTTCATGCTACGATGCCTCTGTGTCCATAGAGAAGAGCCTGCAGAATGAGAGAGCGCGCAGTGGCGCAGTGGTTGGTATTGTTACGTGATGGCAAGCCGATGGCTGAGACGAGATGACAGATGGTTACAGCATGCTTACCGCGCCATAAGGGAAGGGATAAAGGAAGGAGTGGAAGAAGAAATAAAGAAAGAGGTGCCGTAGTGGAGGGCTCCGGAAAAAATTCGACCACCTGGGGATCTTTAACGTGCACTGACATCGCACATCTCACGGGCGCCTTAGCGTTTTGCCACCGTAAAAACGCAGCCGCCGCGGTCGGCTTCGAGCCCGCGAAGTCCGGTTCAGTAAGTAGCTGAGCGCCCTAACCACTGAGCCACCGCGGCGGGTATGTTGGGTTCGTATGCTGTTTTTATTTTCCTGCTTTTCTCGTTAAGTTTGTTTTTTTAGCGTTTAGCTCCTTTCCTTTTTTGTATTGGCTTTAAACCTGGTAAAGCGTTGCTGGTCCGGGCTCCCTCTCTCTTTCATTTACGTTTTTTATTGTATTTTTTCTCAGAGGACCCATGAAAGGGTAACAAAGTGCCTTATAGCGGCAGCATTGTCATTTTGTAGCGTGTTCGCGTCGGGGCCGAGGACGGGGCTGAGGAGAGCGGCGAGGTCAGTAAGGGTCTGCAGTGGGCTCGAATTTTCTTGAAGGAATTTTAGTAGCCATGAACCGAATGACACAGCGTTCACGTGCGCAGGTTCGATTATCCCGTGTGCCCGCAATTTCGCCGCCACGTGCGTCGGCCGAAAAACGTGCACTGACGAGCGAAAAAGAATCTGGCCGCGTCGCAGGAGAGCGGGTGCTGCACGCGACATTCCGAACGCGGCACGCGCCACCGCAGCAGCAACGGCGCTCGCACCCCGATCGAACAGACCTCACAGCAGCAGCCGAGGCTTCAGCAGCAGCAGCTCATTCGTGCTCTCACTCGGGTACAGCGACCACAGGACCCCAGTGATGCCCGTACCTGCCGACGGCGCAGCCAGAGGCGGGAACGCAGTGGCGGCCGACGCGGAGGTCAGCTCTTCCTGCAGCAGCACCACGAGCATCATCACCTTCCATTCGCGTCCCGAGCGGGCCAGCGGCGGCGGCAGGCGCGTTGTCTACCCGCGAAGGCGTCCCGGTTTTCAACGGCTCGGCCAGCTCGGCTTCCTCGAGATGTCCGAGCTACGCGAGATGAGGCGTGCCGCTCAGCGGGCGTTTGCGGCAAGGGCCGTGACCACGGCGGACGCCTCTCAGACTAGGGAACGGCGAGAACCAGGAGCGGGGCCGCAGGTATGGGCTGCACGGCGGCGCCGCCTTTGTTCGTCATGCATGTGAAGCAGTGGCTCTGAGTCGAGATATTCACGGAAGCGTCGCGAGCGTTCTGCATACTTAGCCACTATAGTTGTCGCTAATAGTTCTAAATCTGGAAGCAACTTCCCGTGAGGTCCTGGTCCGAGTCTCTCTCTTTTCTCTTCCTAGAGGTCTTCTCGATCATCTGTGGTCAACCATGTCCTCTCAGAAACTGGGTCGACTCCAGGCGTAGTGGTGATTCTAGGTCTATGGCATAGCATAGGCGCGCGTAGATTGAAAAGAGGGGAGGGGGGGGGGGGGGGTTGTAGAGGCCTCTCTAATAGCATGAGGAACGGGGGCGCAAATTTTGTGCCATATTGTTCCTGCTGGCCAAAATACGTGAACGGGAGCTACCATCAACTTTTTCCCCCACCGCCACCCCGTACGAACTGACCTGTTCGCGCCTACGGGCAGCAGTAACAACTGCTTGAGCTTTCTCTCTGTCTCGACCTGTGGATGCATATAGTAGAGCAGCCCTCATTAGCACACAACTGCATGTTTTATTCGCGCTAACCGCGTTAAAGTGCAGCAATACGAAAAATCATTTTTGCTGCTGAGGCCAACCCGGGTTCGAACCCGACCGCGGCGGCTGAGGTTTTATGGAGGCAAAACGCTAAGGCGCCCTTGTGCTGTGCGATGTCAGTGCACGTTAAAGATCCCCAGGTGGTCGAAATTATTCCGGAGCCCTCCACTACGGCACCTCTTCTTCCTTTCGTCTTTCACTCCCTCCCTTGCCCCTTCCCTTACGGCGCGGTTCAGGTGTCCAACGATATATGAGACAGATACGGCACCCATTTCCTTTCCACAAAAAACCAATAATTATTATGCTGAGGCCAATAGCAGAACAGTGCATGAGGTGCATTCGTTATTGCGACCGCAGTTGGCTAGAGGAAAGCTCGAAGCATTAGGACTGCATTTTACTAGTAAATCCAGCACAAGTGGGGAAAGGAGATTTTTCTGAAATATCGTTTTCCTTGCATCTGGATCGAGTATTTCTTGGAATCCTTGCGCATCGCGCCGAATCTACAGCGTACACCTGGCTTCAAAGCTTCTTTTATATTGCTCTCTGTACGGAACTATTGCATCTATTTATTGCAATCGTAAATGACTCCAAGAAAAATTCAAGGAGAGAAATCAGTCACCCGTCCGTAACCAGCTTCACTTTATATTTCTGAACGTTTCTCACGACAGCCAGCCCACGCCCGCTGAACGACTGCACCCTTGCTCGGAATTCTGGCACACTGCAAGCATTAGATGAGCCCGAGTACGAATTTATATGTTCTACCATCTGTTAACAATTTTCGGCGTTCGTTGCTGCAGTACAGTTGCTGCATCGAGCTCGAAGGGAAATGCGAAATAGTTCGATATAACGATAATTCGATATATGAAAATGGCAACAGATAAGCTCATCTGTGACCTACAAGCGATAATAAATTGCGCCCACGCTATAGACATGTTTCTTGGCGTGACGTGCCGCCTGCTTAACCTGCTTCGAACATCGATGCCGCAGCGGATTGTGTTCTCGAACTAGGTGCAACCTGTCGCAAGGTGTGCAGTCCTGTTAAGCAGTTCACTATAAATAGAAATATCGGTCATTAAAATTAAAATGCAGTTGGTTTCCACAACTTGCTCGACAGCGAAGAAAGCGGAGCACGTGCACCAGGCGAGGGCCGTGCCCCACCAGTGTTTAGGTGGTTAAATAGCCTTCACCGCATGACAGAACTGTGGCGTAGAAAATGAGTGCAGGAGATCGAAGGCCATCTTCAAACACCATGTGTTTACCTCGACACACGGTTTCACAGCGCTAGCGTTGCCGACAGGTGCCCAAGGTCGCGCAGCTGACCCTTCTCCGCGCGCGAAAAGTAATCGAAGAGCTTCGTTCGAAGAAGGAGCGAGGCGCGCACATCGATATATCAAACGATCGGCGAAATTGTATTTCGATATACGTAGAGGCTTTCCTCTATTTTTACATTGGATTTTTGTACGTGATAATCTCTGTGTTCGATGTACAGCTACTAATTCGAAACACCCGGATTCGAGATGTCTGGCCTGGGCTTAACGAGAAAACAAGTAGTGCTGAATGCTGACTGCGTCATGCTAAATGCGTTATGCTGAATGATGGCTGCAGTCTTCATTAGTCAGCGGAGCGTGTCTGTTCTCGTGAGCATAAAATCTGAAAGGCGAAGCTGCAAATGTCATGATTGAAATAGGGCTATCGAGGAGAACTGAATATTTCTAAGGAAGAAAGCAGCGCTGGGACACTCGCGGATTATGTCACGTGTCAGGGACTCAATACGGAATGAGTAACACAGGCGCTGAGTAAGAGCGAAGAACACTTCTCGCCCCGTATATAAGCGTACCTCACTCTGTACTGCCTTTCTGATGTACTGACGTGTACTGGTGGTTTCAGGGAAGCCCGCCTTTAATTTCTGAAAATATGCTTTTGCAGTTATCAGGACGTCTTTAACGGCACAATAGTACCAGTACTGCGTGGTGCCCAGCGCCGAAACATGAAGTAAATGTTGAGATGAATAGGTAATTTCTGATAATTTCACTTACATTTAGGCACTCGGCTACAATTAGATAATTGGAGCCGGCCGTTAGTAGTAGCCATCTGTTTATTTAGGATTCCGAAAGCGCAATTACTCTCCTCACTTTACTTTGGCCTAAATTTCATGGCCACAGTTCTGTAGGGAATCGCCTTAGCGAAATTCTAAAAAACTAATACAGACATTACTACCGAACTGTTGCGAATCGCTAATTGCTTGGCGCCTAACAGTAATGGTTTAAAAACATTATTCACAAATTATCTAACCACCTTGTTAACATCACTTGCCTGTTTTCTCATGTCCGCGCTAACAAATGCTGTGCCGCAGAAGCTCTCTTCATAAGGAAAACTTAAAACAAATTCGTGGCGTGCTTCCCTGAATCACATCGTATGTCTCAAAGCTTTATCGACCACCCATACCCCGCTTTTTATTGGCTGTGCCCACGGCGATGCAAGGCTTTTTTCTGCTACGTATACCTAATGTACAAGGAAGAAATGCCTTGAAATATTACACGCACAAGAAATTCCTTGCGTGTTTAATACTGGCCCACGTACGTCTAGAATATCACATAACACGCAGCCTACAGGTGGGTACATGAAGGCTCCCTATCTCATAAGTGCTCTTAGCGCCCCCTGGATCCGAACCTCAACACCACAATGAATGATGGCGTCTTCGTTTTCCCCTTTGCGTGCGCAGGTAGACAGCGTGGCTGTTCTCTGGGCGTACTGGCAGGCGAAGCCGGGATTCAAGAGTGGTGCTCTCTCAGCAGCCGCCCTCTGCGCCGTCGCCTTGTTCATCTAATCGGTGTTGGTGGCGTGGATTCGCATTCGCTACCGTACCTGTTCCACGCTGCCTCCCGAGCCGAATAGGCGGACCACGCACGCTTTCCACTCTTCTCTGGATGAAACAGTGCAGCCTGCCAGATGTACACGGGTGCCGCAGAATGTTATCGGAATAGCTGTCAAGATCCCTCCGAGGATTTTTACCGCCTTGTCCGCAATGGCTTGAAGCACGAACACCGTTTGCTTTCCGTTCTCGACGCCACTGAAGACACGATGTACGGACGCGCTCTCAACACCATCGAGTGGGCTCCCCGTGACATCCTCAAGCCGGTTCCCGTGCAGTCAGTGGCGTCGGGTGTCGTCAGAAGAGTTGTCGAGTTGGCCAAGTCATGCATCGAGCCGTCGGAGAGCAGCCTGCGCAGGCTGAAAATGTTCATGGCCGAGAACCATCTCCCATGGCCTCTGAGAGCCCGGTGAGACCAGCTCGAGATTCTACTGCACCTCTCGGGAAATTGGAATCTGCACCTGTGGCTCCAAGTGACATTTGACCTGAGACGCTCTCGCAAAGTCACTGGAGACCCAGTGCTCAAAATTGGACACAGTGCCTCATTCCGCACTTGGATCGCTTCTATGCGTACATTCGCCGGCCAGACAAGGGGATCGGCAGAGTCAGTGGGTACCAGCAGTACGTCCGCAGCATGCTGCGCCTTTTCGACTTATCTGCATCGCCAGCCGGTGATATCGTCGCTATTATCGAGGCGATGAACCGGTTGACGCTAGCAGCGCAGTAGCCAGCAATAGCCAAGCCTGGACACAAAATTCTCGGAACCTTACCGAAACGACAACTCCCTGAACCCCCGCCGGACACCTGCCGCAGATGCTCAACGAGCACGACATCGCGGCGGGGTGGTTGTCGGCCGTCGACATCGATTGGGTTAAAAACCCTGGTCTTCTCCGGGCAGCTGTTCTCGTTCTCAAGTCCTGGATGCGTAGGCACTAACGCTGGCCCTTCGCATAGCTGACGAGTTAGGCTGGATGGCCGACCAGCAAATAGCGGTCGTTACACAGGAACTGATGGACCTCCCTACGTCGATGCTTCACGACGCTGCCTTGTGCAGATCGAAAACAGCGTGGGCATCGGTTGGCTCCGCCTGTTTCCCACCAACCAATGACTCCAGACTCATATTGAGGATATAAGCGGCAACCTCACTGTAGTCTTGACAGGTCACATTGAGTCCGCGCTCGATGTCAAGGCTCAAGGCGACGACGCCATGCGGAGTTTATTAGCCAGCGTGCTCCCTGAACCGACACCAGGAGCTGGCTTTTTCACCTACTGGCTGAAACTGATGAGCGTGCGATGGCGGGTACAGCAGAGCGACCTGGCAAATGTCCTCAACTCAGGTTCCGTGCTGAGGCATTGATGGAGCGTCCATGGCGCACTGAGTGTATCTCATGACTGATTTGTTTTCCCGTTTTAACCCCCGGACGTGCCAGCGGCTGTGTACTACGGCGGCGCCGGACGCTTCATTGCGGTTGAAATCTTCAGAAGTGTCTTCAGATTCTGTGTACCACAAGCAACCACCACTCATGCTCTGTCGCTACAAAGTCTTGGTGCCATTTCGCCAAGGCTCTTCTAGGCGCCTTATACGGCTACAGGCTAGGTATCCCGCGACACCCGAGCGGCACGTCTTCCAAGAAGCGTAGCCTTACTTAGGAATGACTTTTCTTCGTGGCCTCCTGTTAGGCGCTCTGTTCTATAGCGGGGACTGCCTGGATGAGGGAACGGAGGTGCGAGCCGACGCTGCATCAAGTCATGACGTTGTCGGAGTTACGTCGGCCTTCCTGTGCGAGATTGCGAATGGTCAGCATTAAGTAGACCTGGTTCGCACGTCACGTCTCGCATATTTAGTTTTATTACTTTTTTTTTGCTTTTGATGTTTTCGTTTATAAGCAGCAATGATGTCTGATTCAGTAAATTCGTGATACCCTATACTGTGTGTGAAGTGTTCATTGCAGTGCGCAGGGAGTGAATGTTAGAATATGTACCCGGTGTTTCAGGAAACCCGCCATTAATATTTATATATAGGACTTGCTTCTGTGGCACAATGATGAGGGTTTGCAGATAACAGAAAAGAGGTTAGTAATGTTAATTAGGATGATTTATTATCTTTGCCTATTAGCCGTTATTTTTTATAAATTGCGCTGTTGCGCCAGAAATTTTGGCCAGCTTGCGCTTAAACATTCTCTGGCAAATCTCTCGCGCGCGGAGCAATGCCCTTCAGCCATGGCACTTCGCGGCGGAGGTGACCACCCATCAGTCATGTAGGCCGGAGCAGCTACAAGCACTATACAGCGCATGTGGCGCAGGCGGCCCAGAATGTCACATAGACTAAACTTTCGCCATGCGCTTGGGGGCTTTTAGAAAGCGTGCGTCTTCTAGCGCGAGGCGGCCAGAATTTGGTCAATTTGGTCACAGCGCCGAGAGTAGTTGCGACTTCGAAATAAGAAAAAAATTTGGGACCCGCCGCGGTGGCTCAGTGGTTAGGGCGCTCGACTACTGATCCGGTGTTCCCGGGTTCGAACCCGACCGCGGCGGCTGCGTTTTTATGGAGGAAAAACGCTAAGGCGCCCGTGTGCTGTGCGATGTCAGTGCACGTTAAAGATCCCCAGGCGGTCGAAATTATTCCGGAGCCCTCCACTACGACACCTCTTTCTCCCTTTCTTATTTCACTCCCTCCTTGATCCCTTCCCTTACGGCGCGGTTCAGGTGTCCAACGATATATGAGACAGATACTGCGCCATTTCCTTTCCCCAAAAACAAATTATTATTATTATAAAAATTTGGAGGACGCTTAAGCTTCGTCTTTAAAAGGGAGACGCGACATCATGTTGCAGCGTTGCCAAGTGGCGCACGGGACGCTATCGCCCGTTCGGCGCGACGCGTGGCCTGTTGGGCAATATAAGGAGGCGGCGCCTGTCTCGCATACCTCGGTGGACACCCGAACCGGGCCGTAAGGGAAGAAAAGTCCCTTCTCTTACGGTGCGGTTCAGGTGTCCACCGAGATGCGCCATTTTTCGTTTACGGCCAACGCCGCCGACGCCGACGACACCGGCTTTTCCGGGGCACGAGCTCCTTAACGCGGTCGCGTTAAAAACTGATAAAGGCTATTAGTAAAGGCCGCGGCTACAAATTTTGTTGCAATCAGGCGCCTAACTGCTATAGTTAACCAGCTTACTGATCACCATTATTATTTTCTGATGTGCAGAAACGCTATAGTACTACCAGTATTACTACATGCCACAGAACCGCCTTCCTCTTGCCTCGGAAAGCCTGTAGGGCGAAAGCACCCCAATGGGTAAATCCGAGCGAGACCTTGCGATGATAGTCAGTCTGTGCCAAGTACCTTGCAATGATTGTGGTTGGGGGCCCAGAGAAACAATTACTGAGCACTTTGTTGACCTAAAGTTCGGAGAGGCGAAAGCCTTTAGTGCGGTGTTGCTGCTGGTGTCGCTTAGTTTTTTCTAATTTCATTTCCTATTTTTATTTTCTAATTTTATTTTCTTATGTTTATATTTTGTTTTTATTTTATTTTGGTTTTCATTGTTTACTTTCATTCGCTTTAATATTTTTTTCTCTCTTCATTCTGTTTTATTTTGCTGACGTTATCAGTTGGAATGACAGCTATAGTGTGATGCTTTTCTGCGAACATCCCCGCTAGCAAGTCATGACCCTATAAAGGCTTCCGTCTTAATATAGCCGCGATTAAGGAGTCAATAGGCTGTCGGCGCAGCCAAGCACACCTCATGTTAAACTGCAACACGCACTCGCCACACTAGCCCTGCAGTGGGCTTTGCACATCGTCGTCTTCATCAACTTCCATCTGCGTCGCGAAGGAAGGAAGGAAGGAAGGAAGGAAGGAAGGAAGGAAGGAAGGAAGGAAGGAAGGAAGGAAGGAAGGAAGGAAGGAAGGAAGGAAGGAAGGAAGGAAGGAAGGAAGGACTCAGACGTTGCTGGCACATACCCACTACGGGGGAAAGTTTGACGGGAAAAGGAGTAGTAATAGTATGTTGTCTGAGAGATTGGAAGAGGGAAGGAAAGGGGTCCAGTTAACTTGGAGATCGAAAGACGGGACAATTGCTTAATGTGCATAATAGTACACAATGCCTGTAATGTTGCAATGTCGTACTGACTGAGAGCGGGAAAAAGAAATTAGAATGGGAGTCGCTGCGTTTCTTGAAGAAAATTTTGCACAGCAGAGCGCACACTCCTGTCGCTTCGTCCAAGCAAAGAAGCGCCAATGGAAAGAACAACCGCGGAAGACACAGGCAAGCCCCGTTGATGAAATGGAATTTGCAAAAGACGCTTCCTCAAATGAGAAAAGCGGCGGCAGAACAGCAGGAAGTGATCTATTGTTTCAGGTTCGGCACAAAAAGGGCACAGTGGGGAAGCTGCCAGGCCAGATCTGTGAAGGTAGAAATTTAGAAGGGGAACCCGGCAACGCAAGCGCGTGAAAGAGACCTCTAGTCTGCGTGCGCGCCAGTCTTTGCTACTCCAAGGATGCAGAAGATGCTGATATTCGGGAGATGATGTTAAAGCCGAGGCAGCAAATTCCTGAAATATTGTGTAGCTGCGAAACCTCACCGCAGCTGTATATGCACACGATGGTAGGACAGCAACAATTGGGCCGCTGAGAGAGGCTTTTGCTAAGGAATCTGCAACCTCATTTAAGTGAAAGCCCATGTGACCGGGTACCCAAAGCAACCTTACCGAATTTAGATGGAGCGGAATCAGGAACTTAAAGAGGCGTAATGGCCGAGAGTCAGTGGGTGAGGATAAGGAAGAGCAAATGAACAGAGAGTCTGTCATAACCACGACCTGGGAAACGGTAGATTCTAATTTTCGTAAGGCTAAGATTACTGCTAATAATTCAGCCAGAAAAATTGGAGTGAAGTCAGGAAGACGGAGAGAAAAAGACCAATCCAGTGAAGGTGAAAAAATTCCCACACCTGCCTTTTCGCGATCCTGCGAGGCATCGGTAGCAAGAACTGCAACATGCACTCGCGCTGTGCTTTGCACATCGTCGTCTTTGTCAGATTCCGTCTGCGTCGCGTAGACAGAGAATTCTCCGTCTTCATTGACCCGCCGCGGTGGCTCAGTGGTTACGGCGCTCGACTACTGATCCGGAGTTCCCGTGTTCGAACCCGACCGCGGCGGCTGCGTTTTTATGGAGGAAAAACGCTAAGGCGCCCGTGTGCTGTGCGATGTCAGTGCACGTTAAAGATCCCCAGGTGGTCGAAATTATTCCGGAGCCCTCCACTACGGCACCTCTTTCTTTCTTCTTTCACTCACTCCTTTATCCCTTCCCATACGGCGCGGTTCAGGTGTCCAACGATATAAGAGACAGATACTGCGTCATTTCCTTTCCCCCAAAACCAATTATTATTATTATTATCGTCGTCGTTACCGTTCATGCAATTCTGCTTTCCCATCTTTACAGAATTCGGGCAAAAATTCCGTGTCATTTTAAAGGAAAGCATTTAAGCGTTCTTTCTTTGGGTCGAGTATCGGTGGCGTTGTTGTAACCGGCAGAGCGAGCGCAGGAAGACGGTTAGCACGGTAACTAAATGAGGACGAGGGTTACCGCGCGGCTGTCTCTCTCAAATTTTTTACCATAATATATCGCGAATAGCCTTCATTGATTACGAGAAGGTATTTGACTCAATAGAAATCTCAGAAATCGTGCAGGTATTGTGGAATCAAGGTGTAGAGGATTCTTATCTCAAAATACCGGAATATATCTACAATTACTGTACAATTACTGTAGTCCTCCATAAAAGTGAGAATAAAATAGCAATAAGGAAGGGTATCTGCTGTATTTTCCCGGTACTCAACATGGGACAGAAACTTTGAGGCTAACAAAAAGCTTAAGTTGAGGACAACCCAGCGAGGTATGGAAAGAAAAATGACAGGTGTAACGTTAAGAGACCGGAAGCGCGCGGATTGTGCGAGGGAACAAACGCGTGCTAATGACACTCTAGTCGAAATTAAGAGGAAGAAATGGGCTTGCAATGCGAAGGCAAGATAACCGCTGGTCATTAATGGTGTCGGAGTTAAATCCAAGAGAAGTAAAGCGTAGCAGGCGGTGGCAGAAAGTTAGGTGGGCGGATCAGATGGGTACGGTGGCCGCAGCTGGCAAAAGACACGGTTAGCTGGAGAGACATGGGAGAGGCCTTCGACCTGCAGTGGGCGTAGTCAAGCTGATGACTGTTATGAAGCTGGGGTGAGAGGAGAGATCAATTCTGGTCTGGCGGACAGGAATTTTCTTGAAGGATTTTAGTAGCCATGATAAGAATGACACACCATTCACCTTCGCAGGTTCGATTATCCCGTATTCCCGCGATTTCGAAGCACATTGTACGAAATACGAAAATCATTTTTTTAGCTGGGGCCAATATCAGAACCGTGCTTGAGTTGCACTGACGAGCGAAAAAGAAGCTGGTCGCGTGGCAGGAGACGGGTCGCAATCTCCCATAGAAATTTCCTTGTTTATGCCACAACACCTTGGTCAATTCCCCCATGTGGGTATTTGCCATGTTTTAAGAGGAAAAAGAAAAAAGAAGAGCGGGGGGGCTGCGCGTGGCATTCCGAACGCGGCGCGCGCCACTGCAGCAGCAACAACTTCGCTGGAGATGATGATGAAATAACTTTATTTGCACCCGTCAAGGAATCAGAGGGCGAAAAAGACGAGTCTTGACCGCCGTCATCTTCCTCCCCTTTCAGCAGGCTGGGATCCCTTGGGATTCAGCGGTGTCCAGGGCCAGACGGATGACTTCTTTTTGTTCTTCTTCTTTCTGGCTGGCCATTAAAGCCTCCCAGGACTCTGTATTCCTGTCTGGTTCGTTGTGGCTAGGGCATGTCCACACCATGTGGATCATGTCTGCTATTTCATTACACTGTTTACACCTGGGGTCTTGGATCGCCGGATGCCATCTGCTTAGTGCGAGTGGGTTCGGAAAAACTCCCGCCTGTAACTTTCTCCATATGACCTCTTCCTTTTTGCTGAGGCCCTTGCATGCTCCAGGTAATGTCTGTCTTCCTAATCTGTAATGGTTAAGAATATCTTGGTACGTGTTCAGCTCCTCGCTCGTCTGAAGGGACTCTCTACTCGACGAGACCGCATTGGGGTCCCGGTGTGTGAGTCCTCGGGCCAATGCGTGCGCTGTCTCGTTTCCCCGGAGGCCCTCGTGGGCCGGAGTCCAAACAAGGTTAATTAGTTCTGCCGGTGTCGGGCCGGCTGTGAGAATTTTGACTGCTTCGACAGATACCCTGCCTGCGTTGTAGTTGCGGATAGCCGATTTGGAATCTGTTATAATCACCCTAACATTCCGTTGAGTTAAAGCCAGCGCAATGGCTACCTCCTCAGCCGCTGTTGCATCACTCTGTTCGGTGCTGCAGCACGAGACTCGGTCTCCGCCCTCCCTGGTCGCCAGGGCTACGAAACCCGTTCTGCCTTCATATTCCGCCGCGTCCGTGTAAACCACGTCCTGTCTATTGGCTAATTTTTTCTGCAGAGCTTTCGCTCTGTCCTTTCGCCTACCCTCATGGTGTACCGGATGCATATTCCTTGGGAGTGGTGGGATTCTGATTTTGTTCCTTATGTCTGTTGGGATATTCTCCGTGTGTTTGAGCCGCGCTCGAGGTTCGAAGCCTAGCTTTTCTAGTATTTTTAGCCCCGAATGGCTGCGTAGAAGTCGTTGTTGTTGCGCTACTCTGGTAGCCTCAATGAGCTCGTCTAGGGTGTTTGAAATCCCCATGTTCAAGATTTTCTGGGTGGATGTGTACGGGGGGAGGCCCAGAGCGGTTTTGACGCCCTTCCTAATTAGGATTTCAATCTTGTTTTTTTCTGCTTTGGTTAGCCGTAGGTATGGTGCCACATATGTGATTCTGCTGATTACAAATGACTGAACTAGTCTGAAGAGGTTCGTCTCCTTCATTCCCGCGTGTTTATTTGCTATTCTTTTGAGTAGCCTACACGTCTGGCTTACACTCGATTCGAGTTTTCGTATCGTTTCGGTGTTCTTACCGTTTGTCTGTATCCTAAGACCCAGTACTCTAATCATCTCCACTGATGGTATTTTGTCCCCGTTTACCGTTAGCGTTATCCCATGTTCATGGGGCTTTGTTTGTCTCTTTTGTGGGCCGAGGAAGAGCGCTTCAGATTTCTCGGCAGAACATTTGAGTCCTACTTGTTTTAGGTACGACTCAATTTCCTCGATCGCCCTTTGGAGGGTACCTTCGATGTGCGCGTCACTGCCTCTGGTAACCCAGAGGGTGAGGTCGTCCGCGTATATTGTGTGGTTGAGCCCTTCTATACGCGTCAATTTCTGTGGTAAGCCAATCATTCCAATATTGAAGAGTGTCGGTGATAGGACCGAGCCTTGGGGAGTACCTTTGTTGCCCAGCCTTATGCCTTTCTCTTCCTTCCCTCCTAGGCTGATAGTAACTGTTCTGTTTGAAAGAAAGTCCTTCACGTAGTTGTATACCTTTCCCCCTACATTTAGAGTTTCTAAGCGTTCTAGTATGGCTGCGTGGTCAACGTTGTCAAAAGCTTTGGCCACGTCAAGGCCGACTATTACTCTGGTATCAGCTGTTTCGTTGTCTAGCACTTGTTCTTTAAGTTGAAGCATAACATCGCATGCAGAAAGATGTGTCCTGAATCCGATCATTGTGTCGGGGTAAAGCTTTTGTTCTTCTAGGAATCTGTTTAGCCTCGTTTGAATAACGTGCTCCATTAGCTTACCTACACATGAGGTAAGCGAAATGGGCCTCAGGTTTTCGAGACTTAGTTTCTTACCTGGTTTTGGAATAAGGACTAGGTTGGCCTCTTTCCACGAAGGTGGTATTCGGCCCTTGTCCCAACATTCCTGCATGTACGCTGTTAGGTTTCTAATTGATGCATCATCCAAATTCCTCAGCATGCGATTGCTGATTCTGTCTGGACCTGCCGCAGTTTTAGTTCTAAGTCTGTTCAACTCCGCCCTAACCTCTGCGATGGTGATGGGCCCATCTAGAAGAGGATTCTCTGCGCCCTTGTACTCGGGGAGGGGTGTGGGTGGTGTGCACCTCAAGTACCTGTCCCTCACTTCAGAGATTAGTTGATCGCTAGTGCCTTCGTATTTATATACGAGTTTCTGTAGTTGTTGTCGTGCCTCATACTTTGTCTTGTCCGGGTCTAAGAGATGTCTGAGCACTTTCCACGTGTTGGCTTTGCTGATTCTGCGGTCCATCTGCTCGCAGATACTACCCCAGTTTTGTCTGGTTAAGTTCAGCGCGTGCTCCTCGATATCTCTATTCTGTTTGGCTAGGAGCTTACGTATGTTTCTGTTCCCCTTGTTTTGAGCAAGTTTTTCTTCTAGCTCCCTTTTCTTGCGCCACAGGCCTATCATACGCCTGTCTACCTCCTCTTGCGTTTCGTCTGCTTCCACCTCTTCGGTGGCTTCTTTAACTGCTGCGAGAAGGCCTGTGCCCCAAGATTCTATGTCCCTGATTGCGTCTCGGGTAGGAAGGTTCGCCCTGAATAGATCCCAATTTACCGCTGCGACCTTTTTGGGTCTCGGTGTGGGCGGTCCGTCTTCTACCACAATCTCAATAATTTTGTGGTCGCTTCCTAGGTCCTCCCCCGTGTTACACCACCTTGCCGTGATTTGGCCTCCGGTGAGTGTTAAGTCAGGTGTAGTGTCCCTACTCACGCTATTGCCCTGTCTTGTTGGTTTGATGGGGTCAGTGATCAAGATGAGCTCATTGTGGAGAATGCTGTCCCAGAGTTCTCTGCCCTTGATTTGCGTATATTTGTATCCCCATGCGGGATGATGAGCGTTAAAGTCCCCGACAATGACGATAGGGTTTTTGCCCGCTATCTGTTTCGTTTTTGCGAATAGCCTGTCGAAGCCGCAATCCTTTCTCTGTTTCGGAGAGCTGTATACGTTTAAGACGAATAGGCTTTTCTCTCTCCGCTTACGCGGTATCATTTCGATTAGAGTGTGATCTAATTGGACGTGCCCTGTCTCGTGCTGCAGCGCGGTAACGTTGCGTTTGACAAGGGTGGCAACCTGCGTGTTGTGTCCTCGGCCCGGGTACGACTTGTAACCGGGCAGCTTCGCGTTTTTCCCGCACTCTTGTAAAGCTATAATTTCGGGTTTGTCGCCGTTTGCAAGGAACGATTGTAAAACGGCCCGTTTACGCAGAAAGCCCCTACAGTTCCACTGCCAGATAGTATTATTGTTCTTTGGCCAAGGCATTTTTGGTTGCTTGGAATTCCGCGTATATCCATTGGTCCCTTTTCTCAAATTCCGCCGTGAGAGCAGCGTCTCGCTTTGCAAATTCTGCTGTGATCGTTTCTGTGACTTGTTTCATGAATTGCATTAGTGTTCCGTTCAGTAGTTTCATGTCCTGTTGTTGTTTGTCGTTTAGTTGTTCGAATTTGGTCTCAAGATCCGACTCTTTGGTACGTTTCTTTTTTGAAGGGGGTTTTTCAACCTTCTCTGTCTCAACCTCTCTATCCTGCTCCACTTGCATAGGCGCCATTGCCTTTTCCTGTTGCGGGTTGTTTTCCTCGGGTTGTTTAGCTGTCGTTTCTAGCATTTTGATCCGCTCTTCTTGCTTCTTAATATAATCAGTTAAAGTCTTAATCTGATCTGCCTGCTGTTTAATAAGTTCTTTTAATTCTTTAACTGTCTCGGAGTCCTGGGAAACTTTAGCTGGCCAGCTCACCTTTGCAGCTTGCTCCTTGCGTGGCTGTTGCTGTCCGGTTTGTAGCCGGGGGAACGACTCTGACCGAAACCTCGTTCTGCTGCCGGATCTATCACGGGAGCGGCTGTTCCTTCGGTCTTCTTGCTTCGCTTCTTCAGCCTCCTGTTTGGCTTCCCATTGGCGTTTCTTGACAATATAAGGGGTGCGAAAGAGATTTTTGCACATCTTGTCCCCGGTGTAGTGTTCTTTGCCACATAGTTGGCACTGCGGTGTACATTGGTGCCCCTCGGGGGGCGATGTCATGCCACAGCCGCGGCACTTGGTCACCTCACTGTCACAGACGTCCGAGCGGTGGCCAAGTCCTCCGCACTTGTAACAGACCTCATAGCGTTTCTTGTATAGAAAGCACTTGAAAGTGATTCCGCTCAAGACTACTCTGCGTGGTACTTTCTCTTCTTCAAAGGTGATTAGGAAAGATTTAGTCTTCCCCATTCTTCGTGCATCTATGACTAGAGGGTTGAATCCGTTAATGTTCAGTCCTTCTAGTACATACTTGTGTGTGTATTCCACATCAATTCCATGGATGACTCCCCTGCCGCAACTCTCTGGTGCGTTCATGTAGGTGGTCACACCGCGTTCCTTGTCTCCGATCTTGACAGTTTCAAGTTTCTCCACCTTCCTCGCGTTTTCGTAGCTAGGCGAGTGGTAGGTAATCGTTCCTTGCTTGGCGTTTATAGCTAGTCTGTCCTTCAGTGCCTCCTCGTCCTTGATTCCGGCGTTCTCCCTGATGGCCGCCGCAATTCTCATCTCGGTGGTGCTCTTCAGCATTGTGAGTCCTTCTTTGGGACGCAGAACTACCTTCCATCCGGTCGCTGGAAGTCTCGGGAGGTCTGAGGCTATTGAACGTTCAGCGAGTTTCCGTCCCGCCTCTCTGTAGGCTCTCGTGTCGCTGCCGTCGGTCGTCGCAACAGTGGCGGCGTTCGCTGCCGCCGCGTCTCCGGCACCATGTCGGTGTCCTAGGTGGCGTTCGTTGTTCTCCAATTTTTCCGCTCGCTTCTTCAGTCGCATAATCCATTCTTCTTTTTCGGTTTCTTTGGGGTCGATGTCGGTTCCCACCACCGCCACTTCCATCGTCATCGTGGAGCCGGGCGCGGTCGGCGATGGCGGGAGCTCGCCGGTCGCCGCCTTCCCGGTCGAAGTAGGCCTATCGTAGCGTGTAGCGCTGGCGAACTTGGAGTGACGATATAGGCTTTAAAGATGCACTTACAGGCACAGATGTCGTATCCTCGGGTTGCTTGCACCTTAGGAAACAG
This sequence comes from Amblyomma americanum, assembly GCA_030143305.2. NCBI lineage: Eukaryota > Metazoa > Arthropoda > Arachnida > Ixodida > Ixodidae > Amblyomma > Amblyomma americanum. The sequence goes on along the minus strand of JARKHS020025952.1, from coordinate 6,540 downwards.
GTTTCAAGGACATTTACGGTCAACGTAGGAAAAAATCCGCCATGAAATCACTGATTTCGCGGAGCCGACGTGAAACGCGTCCGTACTCCTCGACGCCCCCTGGCGGTCTCGGAATTCTCAAGGAAGAAGGAAGGGTGTTCTGAGCGGTTCTGAACGGCTGTTTCCTGTGGTGCCTGTGGTTTCCTAGTGGTGCCTGCGTGATCATCTCTGGTGAGGCCGTTCTGCGTGGGGGATTTGGCCAGGTCTAAGTTTAAGTCTGTAGGCGCGGTTAATGTGCACTTGAGGGCGCGTTTGGCTCAGGTATGTTGCTGACCTCCCCGGGGCGGAGGGTCGGCAGCCTGGTTTGCCAGCTTGCCCACCCAAAGCTTGCCGCTGGACCTTTTTAGGAAAAATGAAATTGACGTCATCCCTGTGGCGCTCGTACCGATCGGTGAAGGAATGATCAAGATGAAAACCTCTGAGGTTCTTAAGCAGGAGCTAAGGTCTCTCACTACCCACTACCTCCAGATCTCTGAGGTTCGACCGTTCGGCCGTAGAGGCATTTATTTCAAGTCCGCTGACATTGCTTGTGTCACAGACCTCCTCCAGTGCAAAATTTTTCAGTCATTAGCTGTGAAAGCATTCATCCCTGAACAGCTCGCATGCTCCAAAGGTAATTGTTCGTGGAGTGGACCCAGCATCTTCCCCACAGGAAATACTGGAGGAGTTTCAGGATGCAGGTGTGGGGGTTCTTTCTGTCTACTGGTGCAGTGGAGAATTAAATGGTGTGCGTGTAGCGACAGAATCAGTTATAACTACTTTTGCTGGCTCCTCCTGTCTTAATGAGCTCAAGGTCTGGCCAATAGTGTATCGTGTGGATCCTCTGCAACCCCGTCCACTTCAATGCACCAACTGTTGGCGGTTCAGTCACAGTGGTAAAGCGTGTAAATCGGCGACCCGCTGCCGTGTTTGTGGAGGACATTCGGATGACAGCTGCTCCTCTGATCAGCCCCAGTGTTGTCTCTGCAAGTGTAACCACTCAGCTGATGATGCCAACTGTTCAAAGCGAGCTGACGAACAAAGCCTGCTAGATATAATTCAAGCGAAGCGATGCACTTATGCACTTCTGCACGTATGCACTTCTGGATCGGAAGAATAATACATATGTCAGCCGTGCGCGATGCTCTGTTGCAGATATTGTCAAGTTTGGCTACTCCGATAGTGTCCTCAGTAGAACCGGCTCTTTCTGTGGTGGTGGAGCGAATGCTGCGCAACTTCACCGAGGCATTATCTCAACTTGTTGCAGGCCAGTCTCTGCCTTCTCAATCATCTGTTTCGGCGGCGACGCCTGCATCGCTCCCAAATTGTGCTGCTAGTAAGAGTGGCTCCATGTCGCCTCCTGACACATCCCAAGTCCCGCCTGCCAACAGCGCTCCAAGCAGTGTCTCTAACGTAGATATCTGTAACACGGATGTTGAAATGCTCTGTCCTTCCCAGAAGTGTCGAGCTTCTTTCTCACTCTCGAAGTCAGCCGTTCCGCAAATCAAAGCAAAGAAAGAACCCCCCAAAGTAATCCCCCAGACTGATGTGCTGAAGGAGGCTGTTGCTGCCTCTTTCATCAGTCAATAATCATGGCGGGTCTAAAAGTTCTGCAATGGAATTGTCGTTCCGTAATTTCTTCTCACACGGATCTTGAAATACTTCTTCATAAACATAATCCAGATCTTGTGATTTTGCAACAAACGTGGCTCTCTCCACTTAAACCATATTCAATGAAAAAATTGCGTGTTTTCAGGGTAGACCGCATTAATGACAGGGGTGGTGGGTTAATAACTATGATCTCTACAAAAATATGTCACCGGGCATCAATCTCGCAGAAAGTTATACTCCCTGACTGTGAGTTGTTGGCCGATGAAATCTCCCTTCCACAGTGCGCCAAAGTAACTATTGCTATCGTCCTATTTCCTGTAGGTGTTCACAGGACAGACTGTTTGGATATCTTACTGAGCGGAGCAAGCAGTACAGTCATCGCAGGAGATTTTAATTCGCACCACAGTGTCTGGTATAGTCGCTCTGACTCCTGCAGCCAATTTCTCTGGTCATGGATGTCTATGAATGCAGTGCGCTGCTGCAATTCCGGAGCATTAACCATTATGCGTGGAGTTTCTCGTTCAGTCATAGACTTAACATTAGCATCTCGTGGGGTTGGGGTATCTGCATAGTCAACAGTAGACTCAGGTACATCTAGTGACCCACTTTCCAATAACCTTTACTATTATATCCTCTCCTATCAGAAAAGGTGGTGCAACCATGAAATTTGTAAATCAGGTTACGTATAAGAAATTGATATCTGCCTCGCTTCCCTCCATAGTTAGCTCAGGTCGAGCAGAAAGAGCTCAACGGGCAATTTCCTTTCTACAAGATGCTGCTGAGAGCTCTGTATTCTCTGTGTGCGCTACAGCCCCTGCCAGACAGCCGTCTCCTTCGTGGACGGAGCTAGGAGTGTGAGAAAGCTTATCGCCTTAGAAAAGCAGCATGGAAAAGCCTGTTTTATAATCAGGGCCCAGCTAATTGGATAAATTATAAGTTCTACTCTGCATCTTTCAAAAGAACTGTTAAAAAAGCAAAGCAGGATTATAATCAAAATTTAAACACGTATCTCTCTAAACCCCAGAATAAGAAGGCTCTATATAGATTCATGGCGCAGAATAACAACTCTCCGGCCTAGAACCGCATAAAGTCAATGGTATTGTCTCCGCAGGAAGCTAAGAAACACCTTGAACGTATCGCTCAGGGGCTGGCTTTACGTTTCCAAGTGCAGAAAACGGAACCCTTGCACACACTCACCCCCAGCTCGGACTATCCTGAGGCAGACGTGTCGGAACTCCTCCCAATTGTTTCCTCGATGCAGTCTGCTGCCCCGGGATCTGATGGGGTTACTGTGGACATGTTAAAGATTTTAGCGCAAGACTTTCCAACTCACCTTCTGGATATTGTAAATGTGTCATTGGAAAATTCTTGCATTCCTTACAGTTGGAAAATTGCGAAAATAATTTTACTTTTGAAAAATGCTGAGAATGGATTTCATTTAGACAATATCAGGCCGATTGCTTTAACCTGAAATTTAGTAAAGCTAATAGAAAGAGTAGTACACAGTCGCCTCACATAGCATGTTCATCACGTTAACGGCCTCAGCTCCGCACAGGTTGGCTTTCGTCGCGGTTGTTCCATATGGTCCGCGCATGTGGATCTCGAGAGCAGAATACGACTCTCAATGCACAAGAGAGAAGTTGCGGCCTTGGTGACACTTGATGTTGCTAAGGCCTATGACAGTGTTGAGCACACGGTCCTTATTAACAACCTTGCTCAGATACATCCATCGCACTACATCTATGCTTGGATTTCTGAATTTTTAAAAGATATTTTTTTCTTCTGTACAGACGGATCTTTCTGTTCTAATACCTATGTTCAATCAAGAGGCGTGACGCAAGGATCTGTTTTGTCTCCATTGCTTTTCAACATATTGGTTCGGAACATACCCATTCATCCAAACATTACAGTTTATGTATACGCCAATGATATAGCTTTTTTCGCATCAGCAAAGAATATTCATGCACTCTACGAATGTTTGCAGGCATACCTAAATGCTATTGAAGTCTGGTTGAACCAAATTAATTTATCACTTAATGTCAGCAAATGTGGCGTGCTGGTATTTCCGCCCGACACTCCTTTGTACATCTCGCTAACATACCGCTCCACTCCAATTCCGCAGGTGGAGTCGGTTAAATACCTAGGCGTTACTTATGATCAAAGTTTGGACTGGCGACACCATATTAAGAATAATATTATTAAAGGGGAACGTGCTCTGGGCCGGTTGACGCGAGTTGGCAATAAAAAGTTTGGCATGCGTCGTGACACGTTACTGTTGCTCTATATGGCTTACATGAAACCTATTCTGGAATTTAGTTGCGTCTTGTTCTCTGGTAGCGCAAACTAAGAGCTGCACCCATTACCATTACTGGAAATGCGTGCGATACGGCTATGCCTCGGGCTCCCAAAATCAGCTTCAAACGCTGTCCTTTATCTGGAAGCCCGTATCCCCGATCTCTTTTCCCGCTTCCAACTTCTAACAGTGCGTACTTTCCTCAGGTCCTTTGACCCGGCCCCCGGCGTTAGTAGTCCCATTTTTCTATGCCAACCACACCTGGTTTTCACTAATCATTGGCCACGCTATCAGCTTCCGCAAGTTAGGTTCACGCAGGATCTGTTAGCCCCGCTTCAGGTTGATCTGATCTCCTTGCAACAATTTGCAGATACGCAGGCTGACACCGTCTTCTATTACGACCATATTTTCCCGTCCCATGCGAAACATATGGCCGCAAATATCCTAAATGGTCTCCTTTCTGAACATCTACAGAATTTTCCTCTTCATACTGTTATCTCCACTGATGCCTCTGGCAGCTGTGAGAAGGCTGCGTTTGGGATATATTCGCAGGAGCTAGCATGGAGCTATTCCGTTCGTATCCCAGATTATACTACTATATTCTTCGCAGAGTTTCTGGCCATTGGTTTGCCTCCTCTCAAACTTCCAAGGTATGTAGCACGGGTTCTTAATCTTGCAGACTGCCTTTCAGTTCTAGTCTCTCTCCAAAATTCGGGAAAATCTTTATTGAATCGTTCGCTTAGGTTTTTGTTCCGCGCACAGTGCGTGAGATCCGCTTTGTCTGGGTACCTGGGCATTCGGGCGTCTATTTTAATGAGGTGGCTGATTTATTGGCAAGGTCAGCTCTCAGCGCTCCTGTAATCTATCCCGTCCCTCACCTCATTCCGTTAGAAACTTCACGTTTCCAGCGCTTCCAACATATTTCAGCCAACTTGAGTGATCCATTGCTCAATACCGTGGATTTTAACCACGTAAGGTACCCATGGAATATCCGATGGTGTAAATCAAGGCTTTTTGAAGTGTCAATGACGCTTCTGCGATGCAGAATCCCTCAGTTAAATTTGTACTTATGCAGATGTTGGTTCGCTGCGACAAATTTTTGTGTCTCATGTGGGCCCGTTGAAGCATTCGATCATTTTCTCCTCTCTTGCCGGCGGTTCGCAGTTCAAGGAAAGCAGTATTTGGAGGTCCCTCTATCGAGTTTAGGACCACCTCTGTCTTTTCCAGTTCTTATTTCGTTCGGTGCGAGCGCGAAGGGATTCCCGTTAAGCAGTGTTTGCGGCTACCTTCATGATTACATAAGTGCAACTGATCGATTACCTTGTTAGCTGTATACAAAATTTTGTCGCATGTCCAAAAATTCTCTATTCTATTACTGGTAATTCATATTTCTTTAATTCATTTGACTTTTCCAATTTTTATCTCGATTCAGTCTTCTCACACCTATATTTCCCCGCGCAAATACCTCATTGGGATTATACACTGAACCTTGGCCAATCCCCCTGCGTGGGTATGTGCCATGCTTACTAAGGAGAAGAACAAGAAAAAGAACTCGTTATCCTCGCCATCTTTTGATAGGCTAACAACAACAACAACAACAATTTCCCTGTCTGCGTGCACGGAATCGCAGCTCTTTCGAATACTAAAATTCCTGATCCCTCAACATATCAAATCAATTCGATTTATTTGGGTTCCTGGGCACAGGGGTCTTCTTTTAAGGGGGACATGGGTATTTGTGAAACAAAATTTAATATTGAAGTTATTGCTATGAAAATTTGTAGGCACATATATTTCAGCATGCTGATCTCAAAAATGAAATTAGTTTCTACAATTTTTTATCTTTCTATTGTATGTAGTTTTTTATGAGAAGAGCTTCTGACAAAGTTTTAGAGAAAGCTGCTGAACAAATTTTCATAATCTGTATGTTGCTAGATTTTAGAAGGATCAAGGATTGCAACAAGAGTAATAGCATGTTTCTAGCTCTTTTAGTTCAAAAGTTGTGGTCATCCAAAATTGTGGTTGAAGAACTGAAATTTTAGTTAACGTTAATTTTAGCAAATAACAAATTTGTGTTTACACCTAGCTACCATCTGAAACCCTTATTGCAATTACCACCTATTTATCTACTAAACAACACAAAAGTTACCAAAATATTATGAGCAGAAGCAGAGATAGGCTTGTCAGTAGACTGCCATGTGATGAAAATAATCGAACTGATAAAAGTGCAAAAAAAAACAAATTACAATGCTTCCAATGCTTTCTTTATGCACAGTTGTGCAAAAAAAAAAAAGTAGCGTCTAGCTTCAGAATGCCCCAGGCGAGTAATGTTCAGTTTTTCTTTGGTGACGTCGCTTTGCGGCAGAGATGAAGCAGGCTGAGGCTGCACGCTTCCGATCGGAGCCTATAGCTCGGCGAGAGTCTTTCTACTGTGCCCTCTGGCTGGCTATGTGGTTTTGTTCCACTTGGAGCTCTTGCAGAATGCGTGACGCAGCCTCCTCTGTCCCAGAATTAAACCGCATGACTGCCTCAGCGACAGCCGCTTCAACAGATATCAGTGACGCATGCTTTGTCTTAGGCATCAAGGACCAAATCACTGAATGCAGTGCCTCATTTGCATT
>JARKHS020025951.1:0-102570 GCA_030143305.2 Amblyomma americanum | reverse complement strand
AGAAGAAGAAGAAGAAGAAGAAGAAGAAGAAGAAGAAGAAGAAGAAGAAGAAGAAGAGAAGAAGAAGAAGAAGAAGAAGAAGAAGAAGAATTGGTTTGGGGGGAAAGGAAATGGCGCAGTATGTGTCTCATATATCGTTCGACACCTGAACCGCGCCGTAAGGGAAGAGATAAAGGAGGGAGTGAAAGAAAATGCTTTTGTTTTGAAAGAACAAACATGCTTTTGTCTAGAATTTCTGCGTATGGGGATAAATACTGCACTAAATCTTTGAGTGCCGACCTGACGTAGTCGATGAAGGCATAATGTTCAAGCCATGCAGGAAAGGATACGGTTACTGAGGTGCCGTTAAGTTACCCGAGTGCCACGAGGCGGTGACGGAAAACTTACGTTTTTCCCACGGCCGCAAAGAGACAACCTTGAAATCGGCTCAAGCTACTGACTGCGGTCGCTTGCCTACGGGGAAACTTCTCACTCTGGAACGAAGGAGGACAGTCACATAATAACATGAGAACACTAGCAACATGAGCGAACGCGGTCAGCGGCCAGCACTCCATCTATGCAGGTTGCAATGCGTTTCGCGTACCTCCCTACCGACACCTGTCTGTGGATGGTACGCCGGCCTATGCACATTACGGCAGGCACCTGTAAGCCTTGCATGGGTGTCGCCATTCTACAAGACGGAAAGGGCCTGGAATGGAAAGAGCAAAAAGCGAAGCTGGGGCGAGAGGGCAGAGCGGTTTGAATTGAAGGCGACTGCAAAACAGCGGGTGGTCTCTCCCGCTAAGGCTTTCGGCGCTTAGTAACACCTTAGGAACGATGCGTTTTCCTCAGTGAAATCGTGTCAGCGAAAGTTGCTTCAGGAACAGACGCGCTGTTGCAACGCGTCCAGCGTTAGTGCACGGTTAAGGCTTTCGTATATAGCTTTGCCTCGTTTTGATGGACAATCCTGTCTAATGTCTCTAGACGTTGAACCGCATTTTCCAGTGAGAATTTGTGGAAAACTTCGCAACCAAAGGATATATGGATGCCACGAAAACAATCTGTTTTACTCGGTGAATGTCTTCAGGATAGCTTAGAACGGCTGTGAAACTCTCTCATTCGACTGACTTGTCGCTATACAGTTGCAGTTTTAGGTAACCGTGCAAACTACTGGTCAACGAGATTGGACAGTAAAGGGTTATTAATCAGACGGTTGCAGTCTTGGCTTCGGGAGAAAAAAAGGCTGGCGGGCTGTTTTTGAGTATTCTGTTTTTTTTTTTCGGAGATTCTTTGCTGCCACTGATAATAATATTGCAATCTATTGTTTTGCGGCATGGTGCTCCCCGGGTGCTCCGTTCTTCCTCGTTTATGGCCGTCCTCCTCCCACCACAATTCTGGACAGTTCTTTCTTCTCTACGCCTGAATATACCTCCACATCAGTACCTGCCCAGTTCGTATCCCGTGTGGCCAGATGCCGTCACCTTGCTCGCCTCAACACTGCAGCCTGCCAGGAAGACCGCAAGAGTCGCTACGATTCTACTCATCGTGTGGTCTCTTTCCGACCAGGTGACGAAGTACTCCTTTTCACACCACTGCGCATCCCTGGCCTTAGTGACAAATTTCTCCACCGCTACCTTGGTCCCTACAGGGTCATCAATCGCACTTCCCCCGTGAACTACAGTGTTACATCTGTTGTTCCCCCAGCCGATCGCCGCCACCGTGGTACAGAAATTGTCCACGTTTACCGTTTGAAACCGTTTGTACGCCGCGAACAATCGGTTGCTTAGGAGCGGCCAGGATGGCCGCTTCCGACCACCCGGGCAGATTGTGTGAGCCTTCCAGGGATCATCATCTTTCTCTTGTACATACCATCATGATCCCGTGGCTACGCCTGTGGCACGCGCCCGGGTTGGAATAAACACCAGGCACGGCCGTCTTGCCGTCTCGGCCTGGCCTTCCTTCACAATATCCTCATCCTCGACTTCGAAGCCGCCAGCCTATGAACACAGTGGCACATTACTTCCAGCTTCCGCAATTGTTGAACACCAGGTGATCTGCGTGCGCAATCTTATTGCTTGCAAAATTTGCTGTACATCCCAGAAGTAACATACAGGTCGTGACCGTAAACCAGATTATGCTCATATATTTGCCTCTAGACAAAAATTCAAGGTCGACAGGAAGCGTACACCAGGATGTGAGGCTTAAATCTGCTAAGGTCACGTTGTCTGACAGAAAGGTCACCAGTTAGACCTTATGAAAAATATGCACATGCAAACCCACGCGCAAGTCATTCTGTCGATGCTAATAGCAACAAGCACCCCTATAAAGCCCACTATTAGTCGGAAAAGTACGTACAAAGAAGCAAAGAAATATGTTGACCTACTTGTCTAACCCTCTACAGGTGAGCAAGCATTTCGTGAAAAGTAAAAAAAAAACACGAAAAACAGTTGTTATACACGGCGGCTGGCGTAAAGCCAGCATGTGACGTCATCGTCGTTCGGGCTTTTATCGGCGTTTATACGGCGTTCCGTGAATCCTACGGTTTGGACGTCGAAACCCCGAGGGAGGCACGAGCAGGAACGAAGGGCCGTAGTTACACCAGCCCCAAAGTGGCGCCATTATACACGGATGCGAGAGTGCTTGCCGGACCCTCGTATATCACAAAATTGACATCGCAGTCCCGCGCTTGCACACGCAGCCATTGAGCAATCGCGTGCCCATGGCTGATCCGGGTTAAGTGACGCCTCCGGGCTGGGAGCATTCCGCGCTCTTTTTCAAGATCGCAGCATCGCTACGGGGTGCATTCGCCGAAGATGCCCGCGCAAAGGAAACTAGAAATTGCGCGGGAATAGTCAGAGGGGCTTATACGGGGTGTTACTGGGAATACTTTAAGTAATTTTGTACTTAAAATAGGGTTTTGGCAGCAAAAATATGGGTTTTGCGGCATGGTATTGCCAGGCTTGGCGGACGCCAGAAAACCTGTGAATCATCTTAACTAGTAAGATGGTTAACTTACGTCCGATTGAAGCCGTACCATTAAAGGCATCAAAACCACGCAACTGAGGACTCTAAAAACAACTGTTTACAATGTAACCACGTTTTTCCCTATGCAACAGTAATGAACTACGGTTAAAAGAAGACCTATTTTTATTCCTTGAGGAATTTGCAGATTTACAGTAGACTCGTGTAGAAGAATTTCGAACGCAAATAAAATGTAAATATTAGGCTTGACGGTAGTAGTACCATGGAAGGCAGCAAAGCCGTGCATCAAATGCACTACAAACATTGGCTTACAGTGACACCAAGTTTCTCACATTTCTACACAAATCAACTATGGTTGCAAGAACACCTGAAATTTTTATTCGTGACTGCTGGTATACAGAAGCCTCAAAAGAAATATCAAAGGGCAAATATTTTTTACGGAGTCCGTGCCTAACAACGCAACCAAAGAACACAATGCAGGATGCAGCGCACTGTGTGTCTCGTCCTCCCTTCGTCCGTCGTCTGCCAGCGCTTCAGTGTTCAGAATGTCAAACCAACTCGACCAGCAGCATACCCTGCAGAGAATAAGTCTGTCTGAAAAATTCCTAATAACTAAGCCTTAAACACCCAAATTTCTAACGTTTTGAATAAGTTGAAGGATTTATTTTTCATAAGGCAAGCAGGCAGGCAGGCAGGCAGGCAGGCAGGCGGTCAGGCGGACGGTCAGGCGGGACGGACGGATGGACGGGACAGACGGACACACAGACAGACAGACGGACACAGACAGACACAGACAGACACAAACAATCACATACATACATACATACATACATACATACATACATACATACATACATACATACATACATACATACATACATACATACATACATACATACATACATACATACATACATACATACATACATACATACATACATACATACATACATACATACATACATACATACATACATACATACATACATACATACATACATACATACATACATACATACATACATACATACATACACAGACAGACCAACAGACAGGCAGGCAGGCAGACACAGACAGACAGACAGACAGACAGACAGGCAGGCAGACACAGACAGACACTGACAGACAGACAGACAGGCAGACAGACAGGCAGACAGACACAGACACACTGACAGACCGACAGACAGACGGGTAGGCAGACAGACACAGACAGACACTGACAGACCGACAGACAGGCAGGCAGGCAGGCGGACGGAGGGACGGACGGACGGACAGTCTGATTTATGCGGACAGACAGACAGACGGTCGGATTTATGTGGACGGACAGACAGACAGACAAACGGTCGGATTTATGCGGACAGACAGACAGACAGACAGACAGACAGACAGACAGACAGACAGACAGACAGACAGACAGACAGACAGACAGACAGACAGACAGACAGACAGACAGACAGACAGACAGACAGACGGACGGTCGGATTATGCGGACAGACAGACAGACATACAGAGAGACATACAGACAGACAGACACACAGACATACAGACAGACAGACACACAGACAGACATACAGACAGACATACAGACAGACATACAGACAGACAGACAGACATACAGACAGACAGACATACATACAGACAGACAGACATACAGACAGACAGACATACAGACAGACATACAGACAGACAGACATACAGACGGATTTATGCGGACGGACAGACAGATGAATAGATAGATCGATGCGAACGGGAAGTGATGGCTGTCCAAACGGTCGTTTCTAACCAAAGTCGACAAAAGCACAAGATTTAATGCAGTGCCTGTCACTTCAGCTAGCGCCGGTAAACACTAACGAACATAAACAAAACCTTTCGCCGTATTACCTGTTTATAGATTCTTCAAAATAACCCGTAATCTCTGTGTACGCGTTCTCTCGATCGGCGCAACCCGACAGTGATCCGCAGGTGCTGGCACGCCACTTATCTAGTCCTTAAGACCCAGTGCCAGAGTTTGCCAGGCTAACCCTGCTGGATTTCTTAATCGTCGAGATAAAAACTTTCCAGCAGTCGCCTGGAATACCAACATTTCGGTAAAGAAATCGAAGGCGACATCAAAGGCAATATTGTGCACATCACTTTCCTCTCGCTATCTCGCTTATTGTTATATGTTAGCTAAATCGCAGAACTTGCCGTAAATGCAGCCGTAAAACCGACTCAGGCTCACCAAGGGGCAATTACAGGGATGCGCCCACTTGCCTTTCTGGTAATTATTTAACAGTTGCAGCGTTTTATTATTTTTTTTATTTGGTACCTAGCTGTATTCAAGGCCAGCGTCAGATCTTGTAAAGGCGCCAGCCTGCTGTGTTGTGAAACAAGTGATTACTTTACTGCTTATGAATTGGTTTATGGTTTATGGTATATGGGGGTTTAACCTCCCAAAGCGACTCAGGCTATGAGAGACTGCTTATGTATTGGGGGAACCTCCAAAAAAATCTTTTGTAGAAGGGGCTGCTTGTTATGTCTTTCATGCCTTCCACTACCCTTACTTCCCCACTAACGTCATCCAGGATTTTTTGGCAGGCCAAAGCGCAGTGTGGCCAACACTCGCAATGATTGACAAATCAAGGAGCAGTACTTGTGCTGAACACGGCGAGACCTGCAAGTCTCTCCAGTAAGGAGGGAACATTGGTTCGAACATCAATTTAATTTGTACTCTATAATTATTTGAGACAAGCACAGTTTCTTTTTCTGCTTTATAATTAGTTTTCCTCCTGCCATATAACATTGTAGCTCTTTTACAACTTAAGTTAACAAAAACACAAAATTCGTCTTTTAGTACAAATTCTTGTTAAATTTCATATTGGAAGTACTTGAACATTTGGTGACGAAATCCACAGGATGCACGCGAGCGGAAATAAATTGAAGGGACACTTACCCCAAGTGCACAACGAGATTAAGCGCGAGCTGATCCACGAAACGATTAAAGAAACGATCGAGCAATACTTAACTGTACGACGGTTGTGTTCATGCGTTGAAAGTGTTACCATGAGCGCCCTTGTGCGCGAGAAATGTGCCGCCACTGACTGGCTGACCAATCTTGTATAGCGTCGTGTTTGCGGGCAGCGTCCCGAGCGGAATCCTTCTGGGTTCCACTTGACGGACGTTTCCATGCTCTTGTATCCCGCTTACGTGCAGCGTCCCACGCTCGATGCCCCGCCTCGACTTTGACTGAATCCATGTCCCGCCTGCCAACGTAATTGGTGTGCCGCATTGCCTTTCTTGATTTTATCGCTACAGGAAGACAATATGGTGCATCAGTTACCTTCCATGGTCGTGAGTGCGGTGAAAGTCTGTGCCACATTTCCGAACCGCTCAGCCCTGTCCGAAATATTAAGTCGAGTGGTTCCTCACTCGTTCTGACTTGCAAGGCGCCAACGGTCACTCTGTTGCTGACATCGAGTTGTGCCCTTCTATTCCTTGACATAATGTTGAGGGGCACGCCACCGTGAAATATTGATTTGTTGCCAAACATTTGCGGTTTGTGAACGTGATGGTGAATTAGCTATACCGCGAGCTGCGTTTCACATCTAAGCTGCAACAAGTATTCATAGCGGCGTTCTTCCAGTATAGTGCTTAAGACACAATTTCTCGAGCGAATAGAATATATCTGTTATCACCATGTCATCTCTGTTACGTATTTACGTTCACGGCAGCATTTTTTCACGCGCGGCAAAGCATATACAACTGTTACCAGCAAAAGTGTGACGCTAAGAGCATAATCGTATATTTTCAGCATTATAGCGCTATCTTCACGACAGTACCGTATCATCAAACAAACTAATTTTCGTCGCAGATAATGCCCAAGTAATTCATTGAAATCAGCCGCCGTTGAAGATAACGTAAACCGTGCCCCACAGCAATCGACGGGAGCAGCTGAAGGGAAATAAAATGCGAGTTCTGCAATAACGCTTTGCTATTTTTTGCAAATTCTAAACGGGACTCTCCACATCCAGATAAGGCGGAACACGACGACATATGCCAGGAGATTTGGCAGAAATCCACATGGGATATACTCATGGTTAACCTTCAACAGCAACAAAAAATTATTAGTCGGCGTATTAGCACCTAACAGGCCTGTACTGTGGTTCAAAGAGTTTAACTTGGCTACGTGCTTAGCCCGTGTTTTTGAGGCGCCTGATGCAGTAGCCTTTAGGGACATTTGCAGTTTGGCGCGTTTAGGCGGCGATCCATGATACTTCTGAATTACTTCCATGTCCTTGACGTAGCTGGTTAACTTGGACGGACTTTCCCCCTTAAGCTCCATCTATCACGCAGTCTGCTGGTATATTACAGACGACAGACACGCAAGTAAGCTGGCAGCCAACATTTTGCATACTCGCGCGTCTCAAGCAGTAAAGCGACCAAGATGTCAGTTTAAAAGACAAACCAGGTTTATAATTATGCAAGCAGTCATGAGCGCCGCGAGCTTAAGACAAAAAAAACTTCGCTGCGCATGTCGAAACACGCTTATGTAACATACGCGTCACAAGTCTTGCAAGTCTGCAGAGAGGACGGCTTGATCCATGAGCGCTCTCGTCTCGAATACGAATCGAACAGGGCCAGTATATCAGTGTGCAGCCAGGAACATCAAATTACACGCTTCTCTTTAAATGAGGCGCGTCCGAAAGTCAGAGAGGAGGACAGTGCCGGACCAGACTGTCTCGGCCGTCTGGAGAAGGGTTACGAAACGGCGTTTCGAAGCGCGGCCTTCGTCAATGCGGGCCAAAGATGCGGCGGCCCAGTTACATCGGCATGAAAGCTTCGGTAAGAAAGAACCGATGTTGGACACTGCGCGGAATACTTTTAGCGGCGGCGGTATCGCTTGCGGCTGTTACGAGGTGCGCTACGTGATGCAGCTGGGGTACCAGGACTGGAAGGGCATTTGAATAGACAGTGATTCACTGTCCGCGAGGAGTATTAATCAGTGGTCAAACGTGCTACACAATGTTTCTTTTTTGCGGGCTCCGAGCAGCAACGGGTGGTGTGACTCTCAAGCACAGCACACGCGCGTTCCTAATTGAAATGGGCGAAGAAGATACTTGCCGTGGTCAAGTTGTGCAACCCAAAAGTACGAGCTTGGACGCCTTTGAAGCAGCACGGATTTTGTAATGCCCTAAAATTTCTCGAGCCATAAACATGCTCTTGAGCAATATACGGAAAGAAAAGCAGGGCGGCGGCAAATATTTGACGTCAGTGTGTGAAGTGTGTCGCAGAATCCAAAGTCGGTCGAGTTATCTCGCCTTGAAAGTGTGTACCGGAGCAAGAAGACATGTCCAAGCGGGAGAAAAGTGACTATCGGTAAACGCAGTGCCATTCTATAAGCATAGTCCTAATGCCTACTTGGTAATTCTACCAATGAGGCGCGGGAGATTGTGGCTCACTGAGTTGAGGGAAACTGGGCCTGAAAACTCGCTTTATATTATTGCGCTGTACGTAGGATATAAATTGCAAAAAGAAATATCACAGCTCCTCAAAAACAAATTAGAATCGAACAGAACAAAGAGTAATCTCGGGGGCTCGGACTCACCCATTTCGAATTTCCACCCAAATAACCCACCACCATGCTGCTGAACGAGTTTTATGTTGTTGTTGTTGTTGTTCAGCCACACAACGGAACAAAATCCTACTCATCATGCTAATGATGTCAATAACTGGTGTTTTATGCTTGCATTTGTGCGGTGCGCATTTGCTTTAGAACCAATCGCCGACAGCTAGCGCGTCGTGCGCTGAACATGTTTATGTGTGTTTCTGTCATAACTTGCGGGTGTTTAAGTCATTCAACACCTCATGCGCAGTGTAGCAGGTGTAATAATCTTTAAAGACGTCTACAGCTTAAAAACTATTTTCGTGAGGTCACACCGGCTTTTATCTGCGCCGGTATATTTTTGCTGCGCTTTGTTTTGCGCATGCAAGTCCATAATGACGCGTTCTCAGTGGGAAGATGTGACACCCGCAACTACGTAATGTCGATGCCGGGATGACAGGTTTTCTGGGCAGCGATGCCGGCGAAATCGGTCGGGGACCTGTCCTCGACAAATGGGCTGCCGAGGGAAACGCCTTGGTCGACGACGACCTAAATAGCTGCCTTTCTCTCTAATTTACGTTTATTACAAAATAAGCAAAACGAGTGCCTACAATGCATAGATCTCGCTTGGGCACCAACCAGTCGTAAACAATTGCCATAACTTTAGGAGGAGCCGGCCGCTTTCATGACGAGTAGGCCTAGGTTTGAGCGGGGCTCGTGAAGAGGATGTCGGCGATTATGGAGGACAAATTTACAAGTTTTAACGCTTGCAAATGGTCAACAAGTGTAATTATGGGAACACTGAACTGAAATCGGCCATTGCTTAATTCGCAGGACGTGCATTGATTGAGAGCGAAGAGCCAATGCTAGGCGGTGTGGCACGGTCTGTCGACAAGCACTGAAGGCTGCTGGTTCCATGGACAACAAGTGACGCAAATGGATGCCGAACGCATTTAGGGATAAATCAATTTAAAATCAAGTATCAGATGCAGCGATACAGCGATGGCGTACAGGTAGAGCATTCACTCGAGTGCAAAAAGGGCCGCGGTTCGAATCCCAGTTCCACCACAGTTCTCCACCGCATGAATATAACAAGATTCGAGTGTGGGTAGAATTGAATAACTAGGCCTGCGGTGCGGCCTTACCCAAGTGACCGGAGCCGACAACGCACCTTTTTACCAGAGCAGGATTGGGCCAGCCTGGTGGAGTACTTGGCCACCACCTCATTTACGCACACACCAACTAATCCACGACCATCAGTCCCCATCAGCAGCTTCTGAGCATATGGCCAAGGTGGCAGTCAGATATGTCACGCAGCGAATGATTCTAAGGATTTCTGGGCCCGGACAGGCTGTCATTGGAAACTGAACCTGGCAACCCTTAACGCTAGAACTTAATCCAGTGACGCTAGCCTAGCAGTACAGTTTGAGGAATTATCTGGCATTAAATGACATGTCATAGGGCTTAGTGATGTTCCGAGGAGAGGTGATGCATGTAAAGAGCTTAAGGCCTGAAACGGATTATGCTATATCGTGCTTTAGCGGGCAGACAAGAACTAAGTGTGAGATTTCTTATCAATAAAGTCATAGCTGGTAAAATAGAGAAATTGTATAGTATTAACTGAGGGTGGCAGTTACCGTGATTAATTTTAATAAGGTGAACAAACTAAACGTGGTGCAGACCTACGCGCCAACATCCAGCAATGGTGACCAGATAGTCGAAAGCTTCTATGAAGACGTGGAATCGGCAATGATCAAAGTAAAAACACAGTAAACTGCACTGGCGGCCGACTTCCATGCCAAGGCACAGAAAAAGGAAAAAGGTCAGCAAGTAATGGGCTACTACAGCATAGGTTGTACGGATAGTAGGAGAGAGTTATGAGTAGAGTTTGCAGAACCGAATAATTTACGAATATCATTTTCCGCAAACGGAATAAGCGGAAGTGGACGTCGAGAAGCCCGAGTGGCGAGGCTAAAAATGAAATATAGACTTCATATTTTATGCGCATGCTGGCATTGTGCAGGATACTGAGGCTCGGAAAGGTGCATTGTAGCGACGAAAGTATAATAAAATATCTAATTAGCCTAGACTAGAAGAGGGAATGGAAGAAATTAGTAAAAAATTAGTAGAATTAGTAAATTAGTAAATTAGTAGAAGTAAAATAGAGGAATTCAGAATCTCGCTGCAGGACACAATTTTAAAAGCGTTTCCTCACCAAAGTTACGATCACTTCTCATGCTGCAACAGTTGTTGACTACCGAAGCCTGAAATTATTTATGGTAAACTCAGTTAAAAATTTCTACTACATGTTTGCTGAATTCATTATCATTTACTACGAAGTACTCATCTTACATCCGTGCTTTAAAACGCAATCTTCGCATTTTTTAAAATAAACTAAATAACTGTTTCATTAATACGAGTATACGCAGCCCTCATTCGAAATGTTTTTCTCTATTTATACATTTATATCATGCTTATGCACAGCGCGTTTTTTTCATAGCTTGCGTCGTCTTGTCTTTTTTCCGATATTAAAATTCACTTACGGAACAGTTAAAACTATTTTTACGCTGTTGTTTGCATTTTCACATCTCATGCACTCTTATAAAAAGAGGTTTCTGTGCAGCCATTGGCTTTGCCACCTCCTTTTTTATTTTTCAAAAGAAGGTAAATATTTCACGATCGATTAAAATAAAATGATTGCGGTTCTGATTAAGCATAGTTTCATCCCAGTACAATAATGAAGCTGCTGATAAATCGGGGCATATCAGGAAGTCAGGCTAGTCTGGCTGTACTGATCGAGGAACCAGCGACTATTAAATCGGATGTCGCAGGGTTTAGTGAGGTTAGGAGGACGGGCGTATGGAGTGCTAAAGGGCGGACACGTACTATGGTATTGTGGATTAGATGACAGAAAACAACTAGGAGTGGGATTCATCAATCATGGAATAGCTGGTAACATAGAGTAATTCCATAGTACTAACGAGAGGGTGGCAGTAATTTTAATTAAATTTAATAGTGTGGCTACAGGCCTGATCACCTGATCCAGCCATGATGACCAGATCGTCAGAAGCTTCTATGAGTATGTGGAATCAGCAATGAGGAAAGTAAAAGCACAGTACATTGTACTGATGGACAACTTCAATGTCAAAGTTGGCAAGAATGAGGCTGGAGGCTCTAGGAATGGCAGGAGGGAATTAGTAGAGTTCGCAGAGAGAAATAATTTATGGATTATGGATACCTTCTTGCGGAAACAACAGAACAGTATGTGGACGTGGAGAGGTCCCAATGGTGACGCTAAAAAGAAAATAGACGCTCTACGGAAATAGGAGCTGTACACTCACCCTGGCTTCGTGCGCGATGTGGAGCTCCTCGATCAGGTGCGGTGTAGCGACAAGATGGTAAGGGCTCGAGTTTGCCTAGAATTGAAGAAAGTACGGAGGAAACTAGTAAAGAAGTGGCTCATTAACGAGTTATCGGTGACAAGGAAAGTAGAGGAATGCAAGATCTCGCTGCAGAACAGAAATTATGCTTTATACTGAGGATACGAAGACGAACACAACAGAACTACGAAAGAAAAGCGCTTGTCCTCAGTCGTTCTGTTGTGTTCGTCTTTGTAGGGATTGTTGTTTCTTGTCTCAAGTAGCGGTATGGTAGTCTGCAACAACCTTAAAACAAATGCGGGTTCCATGACATTGGTATGTGCAGCCATAAACCCGACCATGCGACATTATGTGGCAGCGGGTGTCAATTTTTGGACAGTGTTCACGTTCAAATAAACACACTATGTGAGTTGTTGCCGGACGGTCAGGCGTTAGCATCGTCTTGTCAGTACCGTTTGCGCATAATCATGTGCGTTGTACCATCCAGTGAATGGTTGGAACAACCCACGCTCAGGTACTCTGTTTGAATAAAGCTTTTTTATATTGATGCCTAAACTGAGACCTTGACAACCATTAATACAACATAAATGGCGACGTCTACTAACATCTGTAGTCGCATTGTTGTGCATATGGCTGCACACCCTCTTTTCACTAGACAAACAATCTGTTTGCACGTGCAATACTAGCACAGCTGGGGTAGTTAAGCATTCCATATTTCTTGCAGCAGTGGGCCTTGCATAAGGCGTCCACCTTTAATCTTTACCCGCCACGAAGAGTCAGACTTGAAAATAAGCGGTGTTGGGTTCTTTCATCATGCATTTATTGTGCGTTCTCTGTAAGTTCCTTGTTGTGCCTCACCCATCTGTTGTTTTCAGAGTAAATTTCAGTTTTGAGCAAGAGTACTGTAGCATCCATTTCATCTTTCTGACACGACGTTCACCT
This sequence comes from Amblyomma americanum, assembly GCA_030143305.2. Classification (NCBI taxonomy): domain Eukaryota; kingdom Metazoa; phylum Arthropoda; class Arachnida; order Ixodida; family Ixodidae; genus Amblyomma; species Amblyomma americanum. The sequence goes on along the minus strand of JARKHS020025951.1, from coordinate 89,706 downwards.
GCTGTGTGATGCACACTTTCAAGGTAAAACAGGGCTTCTAGAAATAAAAAGTTTGAATTTTGTTTCTTTTATTAATACGCCAGTCCACGAAGGAAGGCGCAAGACTTGTTTTGCAGGTAATCCCGATGACTAAGAATATAGAAAAGTCATTTTGGCAGTTATCACTGAATTTATTTGCAGATACATTATTTAAAAGAGTGACGGACTAGACATGGCTGCAAGGCCAAAAGCATAGAGTAAGTGCAAGAAACCGTATTTTCATCAATGGAGACACCTTTCAGCCTGACTCTTTCTATATCTAGACAAAAACATGTATTCTATAAATTAATGCAAAAGCATTACTAGGCCATGTCGACAAGGTCGTGTCCGAAAAACGTATCCGCAGCAGTTGTGAGGAACTTACAACAGGTAGCGCCAAACGAAAGGTTGTAATCGAAAGAGGGTGAGGTGAGGTTGATGACGAAAAAAGAATTTGGTCGATCAATTGATTTGTTAATTATTTTTTAGCCAAAAATGTAGAAAAAAGTAGGCGGAGCCAGGTCTACGTGTGGCGGCACCAAATTTGTAAACGAAGCGTGGCGCTATGTTTGAAAACTCAAAATGGGCAATTCATGGAACTTGATTAAGTAAGACAGTTAACTGTGGTAATTGGGAAATTGGATGAATTAAATCGATGAATGAATGGAGTAAATGTGGGGAGATGGGACAAGTGAAGCAGAGAGAGGCGACGAGTGAAGCAAAGAGAGGAAAGAGTGGGAAAGAAAAATGAGGAGACGTCAATGCTTTCGCATTCCTCCAGTGCGGGTTACCGCAGTGACCTCAAACGTTTTTCGTTGTCAGCAATGTGACATTTCACTTGGTTCATTTTTATTCAATTGTTATTATCCGCCGTGCCGAATGGTGCATGATATTATGGGAACCGTGGCGACGTATCAGTCAATGACTAATAAGATAAAAAAGAGGAGAACTGGCACAGAATACTTGTGCGGTCCTTGCCCAGGTTTCCTAATTTTTAGAGCGCAGCTCTAAGGCACCCGCTCCTGCGTTCCGCGTCGTCGGTTTAACACGCCACCTGTCAGGTGGCGTGTTACGGCATGTGACAGGGGGCATGTCAGCAGGTAGTGGCAGAGCGAAACGCCACCTGTCACGGCGAGAGCGGAGGAATGGACAACCGGAAGGTGGCTGCCACGTGAAGATCCCTTTGGGTGGCTAGCAGAGTAACGCGCCACCTGCCAATAGTGACAGGTGGCATGTGCAGAGCTGCGGTCAACTTTCGCGTTACCGACTTTCCTAAACCCTAAATTTTAACAGCGATAGCTGTTATGCGCCTGTCCGCTGTCGGCGTAACCGGTGCGTGAGCTAATGGCACGGTCACGTGACATTCGTGTCACGTGATGTTAATGTCACGGGATCGTAATGCCACGTGACTAATGCCACGTGACTAATGCCACGTGATCTTAATGTCACGGGATCTTATTGCCACGTGATCTTAATGCCACGTGATGTTAATGTCAAGTGATCTTAATGCCACGTGACCTTATTTCACGGTAAACCTGGGTCACATAAGCCTACGGGTGGCTCTGTTTGGAACAGCCGCCTGCCAGTGCAGGGGGGCATCACTTCACCACTACACCTGCGGGCCAGGAATATATCCCCAGAACTAAACGCCTGAACAGCTATCGCTGAATATCGCTATACACAGTCTTGACCGTCCTGTGTGTTTTTTTCTTCTGTCGATAAAAATGCTTGCCACATGGAACGCGGTCAGGTGCAGTAATTGTCATTATTCTGGATGGCTGAAGAAGGGGCCCAGGAAAATGGACAGAGGTTACTATAATGGCTCTAAACTATGCGCACACAATCACGGCGAAAATCAGTTGCATCGAGCACCGTTGGCACGCATGAGTACGTTCCTTTTAACACCTGAGAAGTGTGCCATTAGGTTTTCATCACGTCTTTATAAAGAAAGGAAGACAAGAGAATGGGTCTTTTGCAAGTCTATGCACGAGAGCGCGTCGGTGTTGGTGCGAAATGAAGGCAAGTGTTAGGATTCACGAGATGACGCTGTCGAACAATTCCTTCGGCAAATGTGGCTTTCCGTTCGCGGTAGGCTCGCTTCAAAGATATCAAGGTGATAAGTGACTTTGAACAAGTGCTTCTCTTTGAATGAGAATTGGAAGTCAGGAGGAGATTGGCCGGAAGCCAAAAGCACCAGCCGTTTTTATGAGGTCGAATTACCGGTTGGCGACAATGCGGGATTTATTTCAGGATTGATCTGGAAGAGATTGGCCAGTGTCGACACAGCACGTGCTGACTTAGTGTTGGCAGACGCACGTTTCTAATGTTAATTTGAAACATTCCGCAACTGGATTGGGGTAGAGTAGGCTTGTGGGTCATGTCATCGGTTAGGTATCGCACAAAATATTGTCTCCTTGAGCGATTGCACACTCATGAACCACATGAACTACGCGGTCGCCCCTGAAGTTGCGGCGATCCATAGCAGTGATTCATGACCCCTGGAGCATGGCAAAACCTTTTCCTTTGCCAAGGACGACATCGAACGGGCACGTGACGTATGTTTCTTTCGGTCTTGTTTTCGCCGCTTTATCCTCTGTCCACGTCGAATAAAACGATATGGAAATGACCGCAATCTCTATTTGTACTAATCTTAAAAGTGAAAGAGGCTGCGAGAATGCCGCCGGTCTGTCCACGCTTCTTTTCCTGGCAAAAGACCTAATCTCTTTCGCAACTGATTGTTTTCATTCGGCGTACGGTACATGCAAGGCCAGAGTTCTCATCGTTGGCTCGCCTTTCTCATTGTAGGCTTCATTGCGATTTGTTGATACGAATGGGTTCGTTGAAATTCGCGTGGCAAGGGTGGCGTTTGCAAAATGCCGGCGGGGTCACATTTAGTGGCGACATGTCTGGCAGCAGTCCCTGCTGAGATGGCCGACGGACTCCACCGCACACCGCGCTGGAAGAATGAATGCTGGTACTTATATGCTACTCGCATCGATTCATTGGACGCTTGCCTGGATGGAAAATGTTGGTTGGCACCGCGATGCGGGTAGTAGCGTTTCATTCAGGCGTGCGTTGTAACTGCTTGTAGATCGCGATAAGGCAGAGATAACAAGTGGTAACCAACAATGACGCTGAAGGAGGAGATCTTGCAGGAACATAAATGCTCGCATTTATTCTGCCGGATCATAATTTTTCAAGAATTCTGTGACTTTCTTTTGTGTTCTCTTGTGTTTTGTAAGAATTTCTATTGTGTTTTGTCTTAAGGCGGCATCAATATATCTTCCATGTTTTCCTGATGTTCAAAAGATGCCGCTGCTTCTGGTTAAAAAGATCTTCGAGAGGTCTGCGCCTTCTTGCCGAAATTGGATGTAACTTCTGTTTTTTTGCGCCCTTTTTTAATGTTGTTGAAAGATGATGAACAGGAATTAAGTTAAGTTTCCAAGCCATTTCCTCAAAAATAAGTTCTCTGATAAGTCGGCGAAGTACTGATGCTGCACAACCGAAGAACATTCCTGATACACTGAGGGAATTATTGGGAAAAAATCTCTTTGAATAGGGGGCGAGTTCAAAAGTGTCTCAAATGAGGAAGGAAGACATGAATGCTGCGGCTTATGCTGAAACGTGTTATCTGCAAACTTACGAATATGAGGAGCATATGTTGATGTCGTAACCACCACGCATATGTGGAAAACCGTAACAGTTCTAAAAAAATCTGCTCCGTCTCGGTGCTTTCAGTCCACTGATTACTTAATGAACGTATTAACAAATCTTAGGTTTTGTTTATCATAATATCACGAAACAGCCGTTAGTTTAACCCGACGCATGAACCGGAGAAACCCCACCAAATGAAATGCCAGCGATCTGGTTCTAACTTTACATCACTCCCAAGGAAACTAGCATATTGAGACAATCGTTTAAGGGTTTACATTAGATACTATGCATTGAATACTAACAGTATTTTTGCAGTCTCACATATATCTTTCTACCCTTCTACAGCACCACTGCCATTAGTTCCGATGAATATCAAACAATAAGATGGACTTTTATCTTCTTTGCGGTACAGGCACTGCAATAAACAACGGGCGAATGGCATAAAGCTTGCAGCGTGAGAGAAGCCTTAAGCCGCAGAGAAAGACGATTTCATTTCTAAAAACTTAGGAGGCCCTCATGAGCCATTCCATTGCGCAACTTTTTGTCTGCACAAGTAAGAGTGGCCTTCGTACTGTGCCCAATGCGCTAACTCATAAATTATTGGCGTTACCAAGTCTGCACGCCTCTGAAATCCATATATGCCCCGACAAAGTGTTTCGGTATGAGTAAGTTTGAAGATGCCACACAGAAACGAGACAGGGTGCCTATATCGTCCCTTGATGGTTGCACCTGCAACCACTATTTTCACTTTCCAGTAAGAGGTGAAATGCGATAACAGGAAAGTGCAATGCGCCCAAGGAGGCCTATGGCAACCAAAAGTAACGGCACTGTACCCGCACGGTCTTTTACGCCGCCATCTTTCACTACTACATGTAAAATTATACAAAATGTTTAAAAAGCAGGTCTGCAAAGGAAAGTCCTCACTAGTTTGTTTGCCAGAGCCGTAAAAGGACCCTATGATGTAGGATGCTCACGAACACTTTCCGAAAGCGTGTTTTTTGGCTCCGCTACACGAAGCCAATGCAGCAAAACGAGGCAAAAAGAAGGAAAGAGAGAGAGAGAGCAGCGCCATCAACAGACCGGACCGTCCGGCAAAAGGAAGGATCGCGTGCGCATCGACAGTCAGGGACATCCGCAAGGAGTGCGGTGGCGAGCCTTGCATATCAAGCTGCTCCATGCATCAAGACAGCGGCGAGGAGCTGTACCAGAGAGGAGGAGGAGGAGGAAAGAGCATGCCGCCCAGCTAGCTGCTCGCACGCACACTCCGCCGCAGTGTCGGGCTGTCCGAGTGACCTTATTCCGATTCCATGCTCGCTCTTCGACTTGCCGCTGGAGAGTGGCTTATCTCCCATTTTCATACAGTTTTCGGTCTCCGCAGCCAGAGGCTGCTTCGGCGCCGTCGCCACCGCCGTCCCATCCTTCCCTCCCTCTCCTTCCCTTTCCTGGTCCCGGTGAGCACCGCTGCCCATTGGAATGGCTATTGGTGTCGTCTCATTGTGTGGTCGTCGCATTAATTTTAAAACTGCTTCGCTCTGCTGGATGGAAGCCGAATCACCGCCGTCCCCGTGGAAGAGGAAAAGGGTGCAGAGGAGGGGACGTGCCCAGGAGGTGAGGGAAGGACTGAGAGAGGTGAACTATGAAAAGAAGAAAAAAGAAGAGAAAGAAGAAAGTGCTCTTTCTCTCTCTTTTTCACTCGCTGCGAGGATGCGAGGCATTCCTGATCCAAGCGGATGTGTCCGGCGGTAACCTTCCAGTGCGAAAGCCTCTCAAGCCTTCCAAGTGGCCACTAGACTGTCCAGAAGAGGAACGTTTTCGAAGCTAGTGTGAAATGCGAAGGAGAGAGAAGTAAACGGGCAGTGGGAAAGAGAGAAAAAGAAAGACGAAACTTTCTTCTATCGTTCTGATCTTCGGACGCCGGACGGCCGTAGCGGTTTTCCGTAGAATCCTGTCCGCAAACCAGCGGACCACGTAGAAGGAGAGGAGGAAGGACAGAGGGCCTTCAGCGACGGTAAAGCGCGTGAAAGAAGGCTTCGCCGAGATAGAAAGCAATGGGGGAGGGCAGAAAATGGTGACGTTCCTTCAGAGCAGCTGCAGAAGAGCCGTACTCATCCTTCTTCCCAATGTTCTGAAGAGGGAAAGGGAAGGGAGCGGAGAGAAAGTGAGACTAGAGTAAGGTTCCGTCCAGAGAGGCACAACCACGGGGCACGTTGGTTTACCGTTGCGCTCTCCGACCAACGTGCTGATTCTCCGCGGCTCTTATATAACCGCGGACGACTGGTCAACCCCTCTCAGTGGCGCACCTCCTCGCCACGAGCCCTGGTAGGGCGAGAAAGGAGTGAGGAGGTGACTCGCAACTCATCCTCGGTATAAAAAGATGGTTCGCCCATGACGGCACGGCCGTCTCGCTGCATCGGAAGGGGGGCGCAACCATGAGAATCCTTGTGAGTACAAAGCCAGCCAGCGTGTGTCCAAAGGCTTAGGTCTCTTTCCAATGGTCCTGCCGTCGCGGCTGGCCCTTTTTCTGTTGCTTTTCTTGTTTTTTTTTGTTCTCGCGTCACAAACGGTCGCCTCCAACGTCTGCTGAGCCGGATGACTTCTGGATACACTTCATCGGCGCCAATCTAGACGAAATAATTCGCGCACGAACATCCTTTCGATGTCGAGCTTTCCGCCTGGTGTGATGCCGTACAAAGGTCTCGGCAGACCGCGCCTTCGCAAGAGCGGACTTTTGCGCGTGTCGGTCTACGCTTCCATATGCGCCACTCTTGTGGCACGAAGACGTCGCTTTTCGGTGTTAAAGCTGTGGCGTTTGGAAATGTGTCCGGGATTGCGATTGAGGACCTTTTGCCGGAGCCAGCTTTGTTGCCTCCTTCTCGGATCCAACTGGATACTCTGCCCTGTGATACCAACAGGATTGCCCGCCGTGTAGGAGGTTGTAGCTCATATGCTGTCCTATTTGGTAGCGGTTAATCCGTTCACAATGCTTAGCTTACCAGACATCAGTGACGCAGACGCTTTTTAGCGCTTTTGTATCGCGAGCATCATGTTGTCCTGAGGGTATTTCTGCTTCGCATAGAACACTGAATTCGTCCGATATTACTTTCTAACTACCCTAAAAATTACCTTAGAAGTAATGCTAAATAGTTTAACAGCTTTTTCTTGCGAGTAGCTGAAGCTAAACTAAGCTCGGCACGACGACTGCGTGCTCAGACTAGTTGATCATTGCTCTCTTGAAGCATTTCTAGGCATATTGTACTTGTGTAAGGTGGTGCGCTTAATTTTTGTAGAATAATTTTTGAATCTTTACCTCACATGAAGATGTGTCTGAAGAAAGAACACCTAGCGCTGGCGTTAAATATTGCCAGGAAATATCACCTTAGTATTCCTGCGAATGTAGCGTGAACGTGATCTGCACTCCAGCCAACTGATAATTTAAGAACAAAGAACAACCCGTAAAGCTAAGTTATCATTTTTTTTTTTGCATACAGTCGAACCCAGCACGGAGGCGGATGTGGACGATGAGGGCTGTGAGGCACAGTTGCAGAGAGAGTACAGTGAATGCAGGCTGCTGGCGTCATATCGCGCTTATGTGATTGTTTCCATGCGTCTACGATTACGCTTGAAAAAGTGATTAACAGTCTAACGCAGCGCTCACAGCAAACGCTTCAGCAGAGCGTAGTAGAAGTGATGACCAAAAGGTTGGTGCATTCAGCAGCGCGAAGTAATAAGGAATGAAGGAAAAAAAATTGATGTTTTGGAAATTTAAACGCACTGTTCCTCTCAGGAGTTTCGTAAAGACATCAGATTAAACAATGTTCCTGTTCAGCTTGGCTAGCCACGTGTTATGTCCAGCGCATTTTACTCTGCATGCGGCTCTAAGCAGGCTAGTTTCTTCCCGAACAAAAAGAGAAATGCTGAAAAGCATCCTCTTCGTTGCGGGTGTTCAGTTTTATTTTTGAAAAAGTTAGAAAACACGACGGCCTTCGTTTTCGACAACCGAGAGAGACCTTCCGCCCCTGTGTGAATTAATGCGGCATTCAAAGGTTCTTCCTGACAACCGGAATTTCGTTTCTGGAGTTTCCAATTTGAAATGCCCTTGTAGCGTATGAAGGGAGACTTTACGGGTATCCAAGGGCACGGAGATTTGTGATTTCTTTGCTCCAAAGTGGAATGCAGTGCTCACACCGCTCGTCGCGTTTTTACCCCTGCTTCGATTAATGGAGCGTGTCAGGGCAAGATCAGAGAGCTGATATAAGTTGTTTACGAAGAACCTGACCATGGAATTCGTGCTTCTTTCACTGTGCAAATGCAGCGCAAGCGGTTGGTCATGAAAACGGCACACATTGCATAAAGTTCATAGGACGCTATATAATTACAATCTTCGTTAAAAAGCCTTCGTTTAAAGCGGCGCGCAGGGAAACGGCGGCATTAAGGGCGTGAAGGTGTCACGAGGAATAAATGACATCTGGCTCCAAATTAGACAGCTGCATGAAGAAGCGATGTTGAGAAACGTGGTAGACGCTAACACCGTTGGAGCGAAATATGAGATTGACCTTTACAACAAACCTTGAAACGGAAGGAAGATTTGCGAGGCCGTTTCATAGCTGTAATAGGGTATATGCGATATATCACCGGTCATCGGTAAAGCGAGGCTGTTAGTCATGGACAAGAGTAGCTGCTACTCAAAAATTCTTGAATGATCGGTACGCGGATATTGCTAATTGTTCGTTGACGGCGATCTTGTCTTGAGAATTGGCTATTGTGCAACGCGGCCGAGTAATTAGCACGGCTCCGTATGCTTTCCGCGCACATTCAGACTCAGAATGTCAGCCGCATAACGAGTGAAGCATGAAAGGGAAGCTTTGTCATGAACAAGGATTACAGTTATTGCATCTCTGAGTGTTAGAGGGTATCGCTGTTTGGTTGTAAGTAATACAACAAGAAATACGGAGGTGTCGCTGGAAGCGGTAGAGGTGATAACCAAATTATATAAAACAAATGCTAGAACGAAGCAAAACCTACCACGACCGATGTGTTCACTTTCGGATCTAAGAAGGGGCCACTGGCAACGCTGTGAATCGTATTGATAAATCTCCACATGAACGGCTCTTGTTAACTGCTTCAATATGTCCTGAAGTAAGCCAAAGCTGCATCCGCCACGATTGCCTAACGGTAGATTACCACTCAGTTTTATTCACTAAAGAGACAGTCACAGTGCAACCGCCTCCAGGGTGCACTGCGCGTCTTTACTGCTTAAACGTACCATCGCCTTCCTCACTGATTCCTTGTTTGCCTGGCATTTGTTCCGGCGGATTAAAGACGACCTAGAAACTGAGAGTCGAAAGTTAAACCGCTCTCTTTCGAAAGCAGACATTTGCTCAACGGGTGTTGTAACGGTGGAAAGCAGCTGGAAGGCAATGACTACGCCCAGGGGGCGCTGCGCGTACACACAAACGTCAGGAACAAGAAAGTCTAGAGCACGGGACCCGAGATAAAGCATGATTCATGACCGCGACACGGGCAGTGGTCACAGTTCGGAAAGCCTGGTGGCCGCCGCCACACATGTGCGCCAGCGTCGAACGCCGCCGCTTCTTCGATGACACCAGGCGATAAAAGGTCGTCGTCGCAGCGTACGTGGTTGTGATGCACCAGTGACCGGCAGGTCGCGGACACATAGCTCCCGCTGCGGTGATTGCGTGACGGTTTTTGTGGAGTAGTAGAACGATTCCGAAGACTGAGATCTTCCAGGTTTGCGTTGAGATAATTCCGCGTTCACCTAACCGGATAGACAAAGGCTTTGCAGAATCTTCTGGCGCTGCGCCGTCGCGCGGTGTATCGTCTTACGTTCCGAGTTCGCTTCAGGGGTGTGCTCTCTATATCACTGAAAAAGAAGAAGAAAAAATATCGTTGCTTAAAAGCGGCTGCATATTGAGGAAAGGGTAGTAACTGTTTCGACGCGCGATAGGTGACCATGGATAACATCAAGTTTTCTTTTGCTGTTTTGTTGCATTGCAATGTTCACTTTGTAATACATTGGACGTCCATAGTGTCTTTTGGCTCTGCTTGCCTTTGTGCAATCGCAGCCAGTCAAAACTGAGGTAGCTGCCGAGTACCAGCATACGCTGAGAACTGCCTGTAACAGGCTCTGACTGTGTGCCGCAGCTTCTTACCTCAGCGAATGCTCATCTTACGCTTGGTCGTCGGAACGCAAGCTTCTGGCGATCTGAGAGCTTTTTTCTACGTTTATTTACTTTGCGTGCAACCGATGTGTAATGTTCCAAACAAGGACTCCTGTTGTACCATATGCTTCATATAGAGACCATGTATGGCATACAGAATGTATGCGGAGTGAATGTTCCGGCTTATAGAATATATGCGGAGTGAATGGACCTCATATGGTAACCTCGAAAGATATGCGGACTCCTGTAGGACGTTGTGCGCTTCATGCGGAAATAATGTTGAAACAATGCAGAAAACATTCAAAAGTGTGGAGCAATCAGAAATCTCATTGGACCGTTCTGCGAAAGCAGTTGAATTTACCCTCGATGATTACATTGATGCTCTTATTCTACTGAATGCTTTTAATCTACTCCGAAGTTTCACACACGTGACAATTTTTCTGGAGGGCGAAGATGGGTGGATGGCAGCTAGGGGGTGGGATGGGAAGCTGGCTGGTGGGTGGTGCTTTCGGAGGGAAGCTGGCTTTCCCATTGCATGCGTCTTTTAATTACATTTTGCCGTCGCTTTTTCATTCCGCCACAGCATGGAATTCGAGTAGGCAGAGGCCTTGAGTAGGGTGGAGGAAGATGGGTTGGTGGTGAGACCCCTATGAAGGGTAGTGTTGGGTGGGTGAACGGGGGGGGGGGGGTGGTCTAGAGTGGATCTAGGGTGGTGGTGGGAGGCTTGTTTCTTTTAGTGTAGAGCTTGCGCACAGCCGCTTAGCCGTTGTCTGCACGGCACCCCTGCGTGCCCACCGCGTTGCGGGCGGCGTGGTCTAGGTGGCCCCATCTAGGTAGCGTGACCTTGTGACGTCATCAAAACTTGCTCACCGGATTGTGAGCGAACTGCCCAGATTGGCAGGTGGCAGTTCAATAAGTGACTGGCCTCGAGAGGTTGCTCGGAAAGATCAACCTGAGTCTGATCGCACCTGCTATCGCAGAGCAGTGGCGCATCATTAAAACGCTGCACCATAGTGACAGGACCCACGAGTGTTATGAGGACTCACAGCGATCTATGAATGTACATTAGAGTATGACCAATTCCGCATATAGGGGCATCAACCTATAAACCCTGTTGCATCACACACTTAAGCAGGAGCTTAAGTCCGAATTCGCCGATCTTTGTCTGAAGCCTGCTTGACCTTGAAAATAGAGCCTCGAACCGAAACTGAAGTGCCATCAAATCTAATTTTCATTTCTCCTAAAAACACTAAGTTACGCGCCTTTTTATTACAGGTCACGGTACATTACCTAAAGTCTCAAGTACCGGGTCTAAACCTCAGAAATTCTAACCACATTTCAGGCCGTGTTTAACGCCCATCCATTTACATCCACTGCAAGAGCAATAACTTGTGCGATGCACTTGACATGCGTAGACCTGCACCAAAAAAAAAAAACTGTTTGGAGGTCGGTGCCGGCGGAGGCAGCACACGCGTCGCATGAAATGACCCTTTCTTTCCTTCTTTCTGAGAACTTGGCACGTTTTCGTGAAGTATGGGTGCGGTTGGCAAGGGATTCATCGGCTGTTTCGTTCCCATGTTAACTACTTGGATCGGTGACAGATACCTCAAGTCGTACGTTATTCTGAAAATATATCCTACTCGTACTGTTACATATCACCCCCCAGCAGCCGGGAAGGCGATTAGAGATTACACTGGGAGCCAGTAATGATGGCTGCGCACTGTGCTGCAGCACCGTCCTGTCTTGTTTGTTCCTGGTCTGCTGTGTGCGTTTTATTTATGCTGCGAATCTTGTCTGCATTGTGGATACATTGCCAGCCGCTGACTTGGGAAAAAAATGTTAACCGCTTCCGCAGGCTCGCTTCATAAAGCTAGGAGCATCTGCGTTTTGTTTCAGTAAAAGAGATATCGCCTCTCTGACCACCTGCCTGCGAACCACCAAAGTTAGAGCTCTCCCCCCCCTACCCTCCAAAGAAAAAAGAACCTTACAGCTCGTTAAACTTAGCACAGAGTACAAGCCGAAGACATATCGTAGAAGATGCACTCATAGCAACCACTGGACATCAACAAGTTCTGTGCTGCAGAGAGGCACTCATACAGAAATACAAAGGCGGCTGTAAAAGAACATGACAACATGAGTGGGTGTTAGCATACGTGTCCACTGCATGAACAGGTCTCATGTGCTGGACACGTGCGGTAACACACGCTCATGTTGCCATCATTTAATCCTTACCGCCGCCTTTATATTTCTATATAAGTGTGCCTTTCTGCAATAAAGAACTTGTTGATATCCAGTAGTCGCTATGTGTGCGTCTCCTATGCATTCGTCTTTTACGCTGGTGCCAAGTTTAACCTAATGAGTCATCAACTCAACCAATTTTCTACATTACTCTAACCTCACTGGACGGTTACCAGTTGAACGTGACAATGATCGACCGCTGTTCGCGGTGGTGGAGGGCTCCGGATAATTTTGACCGCCTGAGGTTCTTTAACGTGCCCCGACATCACACAGTACGCGAGCCTCTAGAATTTCGCCTCCACTGAAATTCGACCGCCACGGCCGGGAGCGAGCCTGCCTCCTTCGGGTCAGCTGTCAAGCACCATAACATCAGAGCCACCGCGGCAGCTCAAGCTGATGCGTAAATATCTAACACGTATTTCTCCGAAACAAGTAAGGAAGTTCTCTTTCAATCTGGATTAAATTATTCTCTCGCTCACCCCCCCCCCCCCCCCCCCCTGAAATCATATTTTCTGTGTAGCCATTGCTACCTCCAGAAAAATGTAATCAGCTTGGTTAGCTTTCAGCACTAAACCCACTAACACAGTCTATGGGCGCAGGTAATATTCAGGAGCTCTATCCGGTAAACAGCACCAGCGCCCTCTGATGAAACCAGAGCGTAGTATGCGCTTCTTGCCACTGCCGCCTGGTGTCGCCAGCGTCGCACAGCTTTGCCTGTTGCCTCAGAGAACGCGGAGGGTTGATTTTTTTTTTTTCAAACACTCGTTGGTGCCGAGAGCGCTGAATCTTGCTTTTCATCTGCTGGCCTTCGGCACAAGGCCTTGAATCTATATTTCTCAAAACCCGTTGCTTCTGTCGCCGCAGCAGTCTAAGGAGGTCACGTTAAAACGAGTCGTGGCTCTTCCAGGGTATATTTTGTGCCCCATTGTTCTCCTGGCGGTTTTCGGCCCAGTGCTGCTGGTTTAAGAAGCAATGGGTGGTTAACTGAAAACTACCATATTCCTTTTTATTTTATATATTAATACCCTTTCAAAATAATGGACATTGCTGAAAAGTGAGGAAGCTACTGTTTGGACCGGCTGTCACAATGCCGATATTGATCATCGTATGCCCTGCCTGGTATGAGTTTCTGCAGTAATGGTTCTGACACTAAAGCACCTGATGAAGAGATAATCTATGCCCAATGCAGGGGTATTTAAAACCGTTAAACTGATGTTTTCAGGAATGGTAAGTTTTAAGAATGCCTGGTTTATATTGGTAGACTGGTTTACCAATTCTAATATTTGTGAAGGGTGGGGAATGTTCTGACGTGGGCACTATTGGGTCTCGAAAATTGGAGATGGCTATGCGATCATCATACAAGATGGACAACAAGATGGACAGCAAGATGGATAGCAATATGGATAGCAAGATGGATAGCAAGATGGATAGCAAGATGGACAACAAGACGGACAACAAGACGGACAACAAGACGGACAACTAGATGGACAACAAAATGGACAAAAGTGGGAACATGTATGGCATATCTGCGGAACTATTGAAAGTAATTCGCGGCCATAAATATCTGGCCACGCAACAAAACAGAATGAGAAAGACATGAAATCGGGTATTGCTGACACGGAGAGAGTACAAAAATTCGCCTCAGCGCAAATGGCTGAGTGCAGAGAAAAATATACGGGGTGATCAGCCATCTGATGCAGAAATTTTACGAGAGAAGTTGAATTTTCTACTAGCGGTTGAAAATTGCTTTTTGAGGAACGAAATGGCGCAGTAATTTCCTCACATATCGCAGATTCACCCGAATCGCACCGTAAGGGTGGGGAGGAAGGTGAGAGTGAAAGAATAACGAAATAGGTGCCGTAGTGGAGGGCTCCGGAATAATTTCGACCACCTGAGGATCCTTAACGTGCACTGACGGTTATTTTGATGCCTTTGGGGAGGCGGCTCGTGGGCGGTGCTTAAGGTGGGTGGAAGATTCACTCTTTGTGGTTACAGCCCGACAGACGTCGGCATTTTCGCATTTAGACATGCTACTGCTTTCACACCAACGTAATTATGATTCAACCTTTTCTAAATCATATAAATTTATATGCCAGCAAAAAAAAAAGGCACAGGAGAGGAAGATTTATTCTCCTCATTGTATTTATTTTCTGACGCTTGGTGTCATTAAATGCGGTCAAGTTTGTTTATGAAGAAGAGTGAGGTTCGATATCATTTTAGTTGTCGAAAGGCCCGTGAAGTTCTGGACACCAGCACGATTGGGTAAATATTTTTTTAAAGTAACCATACGAGTTAGATGTGACAGAAAAAATGCAATTGACATTGATGGATGAGTGTAGAAGTTGCCAAAAATGTAGCGTTACGAATGATCGACTATGAGAAGACCTCTATGTATTAAAAAATGCAATTTCTTCTCTACCGTGTTCATCTATGAAAAGAAATTCTACCTGTAAAAGCAATGTTTCATTGGGACAAATGAGAGTATTAGTGAATGAGTTGCACAGGATGATAATACGAAAATTACGGTGTAGGTTTGACTTCTCTACACGTTTAGAGAGTAAAACAGCATACATGACACTAGAACAGAATCGCAAACACTCCTGAACTTCCCATGACCTTCAAGTTCTACGTAGTATTGCTGAAGATGTTGAATATCTAATCGAAATTCGGAAATTTGCGCGGTCCCTATCTCCTCTCGCAATGCACATACGTCCGTAGAACTTTGCACAAGCCCCGCTGCTGATGTATTTTGTTGTGCCTTTTCTTTCGTTTATTTTGCGTCACACCTCGATGTATACCACGAACGCTCCTGTTTCCATATGAACCTTTCACTCTTTCCACTCCTCCTTTGGCCGCTAAAAGGCGGCTGGCAGTATTGCAAAATAAAATAAAATGTAATCAAATCGCTCTTATATTGTCTGCAGGTGGCCACCGTGTTCTTGGGCCTGTTGGGGAGCGCGTTTGGCGATGGCCTCCACCACCTGGACATTGCCAAGGTCGGCAACGTCGGCTACGTGGCCCGTGGTCCTGGTGCCATCCAGTACCACCAGAGTGGAGGGGTGATTCCTGCTGGCATACCAACCGTAGCCAGGGGTCACTCAGGAACCACCGTTCATGGGCCTCCCATCACTGACACTCATGGTGTCTCGGTGTCGCAGCCGGCTGTCACGGTGACTCAGCAGCAGCAGCCTGCAATCACTGTCACCCAACAGAGGGTAGTGCAACCTGCTGTCACGGTGACACAGCAGCGACCAGCTGTCACCATCACCCAGCAGCGCGTCGTTCAGCCTGCCATACGCGTTGTCCAGCCGGCTATCACGCTCACTCAGCAGCGGGTCGTGCAACCCGCTGTGACGGTGACTCAGCAGCAGCCAGCTGTCACGGTCACCCAGCAGCGTGTGGTGCAGCCTGGCATCACGCTGACTCAGCAGCCCGGATTCGCCATCACTCAGCACCGCGTTGTCCAGCCCGCTGTCACGGTCACCCAGCAGCAGCCGGCGGTCACGGTAACACAGACTCAGCAGCGCGTCGTCCAGCCGGGCGTGGCAGTAGCCCAGGTGCCGGGCATCGCAGTCACTCAGCACCGCGTGGTGCAGCCCGGAGGTGTGGCGGTCAGCCACATTCCTGGAGCCTATTATACCACCCAAGGCGCCTACGGACTCGGAGGTACTTACGGTCTCACACTTGTCCGGCCAGGCGGCGTTTATGGCTTCGGTTACGGAATTGGCGGTGCGCACTATGGCGCAGGCCTGCTTGTTCATCCAGGTCAGGCTGTGACCACGGTGCACCCTGGAGCCGCTTACGGCTACGGGGCTGTGGCTTACCGTCCTGGACAGGCTATCACCACGGTGAGGCCAGGAGCGGCTTACGGCTACGGAGCCGTCACCTACCAACCAGGATCGACGGTGACTACTTACAGGCCAGGACAGGCCTACAACATCAACACTGTTACCTACCAGCCCGGCTCTGCTGTAACTACCGTGAAGCCAGGAACAGCCTACGGTGTTGGAACGCTCACCTACCAGCCAGGCTCTGCCACCATTCACCCAGGAGCCGTGGGCTATGGCGTGGGCTACGGTCAGACAACTGTCACCCAACCGGGAGCGGCTGTTGTGCAGCACACTCCAGGCTACGTCTACGGCCTCGGCTACGGAACTCGCACTATTGGTATTCCTGAAATCCACTACCACACGAGGCCAGTTAACTTCGGCTATGGATACGGCCTGGGCGGCACCCGCTACGGCACCCTGTACCACCCCGGAGCCGTTGTTCATGGCGAAGGCCTCGGACTTCTGCACACCCCCGGTGCCGCAGTTCTTCATCACGTTCCCGGCGTTGCTATCACAACTCCAGGCGCCGCGGTGACAACTTACAAAACTGCTACCGTCTCGGCTCCCGGTAGCGCTATCGTGCACACCGCTCCTGGTCCAGCCGTCACGACTTACAGAACCGCCACCGTGACCGCTCCTGGTGCCACCCTTGTCCAACAGCCTGGTCTCGCCATCAGTGGTGTTAGGACCGTCACCACGCCTGGCTCCGCCGTCGTGCAGCAAGTCCCAGGCGTCACCACGTACAGAACGGCCACCATCACTGCACCTGGTGCCGCCGTCGTTCAGCGGCCTGGATTCGCTGTCACCGGAGTCAGGACCTACACTGTGCCTGGTTCCGCTGTTGTCCAGCAGCAGCCTGGCTTTGCCATCACTGGCGTCAAGACCGTCACCACTCCAGGAGGCGCCTTCGTGCAGCAGGTTCCAGGCTCTGCCGTCACCACGTACAGGACGGCTACCATCTCTGCTCCTACGGCCACCGTCGTCCAGCGTCCAGGCGCTGTCACTACCTATAGAACTGCTACCCTTACTGCCCCCACCGCCACTGTCGTTCAGCAGCCTGGAGTTACTACCTACAGGACCACAGCCGTGCAGCAGCCCACTGTCCACGTCGTTCAGCAGCCAGGCACCTTGGTCTCTCCTGTCACCGGTGGTGCCGTGACTACCTACAGGACCGCTACAGTTGGCGCTCCGGGCGCCACTCTTGTCCAGCAGCCGGGTGTGGCCGTTGTGCACCAGCCAGGCTTCGCCACGGGTGCCTTCGGCGCCCCAGTGACTGGAGGTGCTGTTACCACGTACAGGACCTCAGCGGTCTCTACTCCAGGGGCTGCTGTCGTCCAGCAGCCGGGTGTAGCCGTTGTCCACCAGCCAGGCGTTGCTACTGGCGCTCTTGTTGCCCCAGTCAGCGGAGCTGCCGTGACCACTTACAGGACTGCCACTGTGACTACCCCAGGGCAGGCTATTGTCCACCAGGTTCCGGGAGCTGTTGTGCACGGACCTGCCGTCGCTACAACCGTCGTTGGTCACCCAGCGGGCGCCATTTCCTACGCTCCAGGTGAGAGAACAGCTTTGATGAGGTGACGATGTCATCTTCCTCAGTGTCAGTTTCGTTTATGAATAGGGAGAGCCTTGAGAATGAGTGCGTTATGGTGTCTAGTTACAAACTGCCTGGCTTTTAAATTCTGAGTGGTGTTTAAATTTAGGTTAAGGAAGAGTAAATAAAAAAATATTGTATATTAGTGTGTTACAAAATGCCTTTAGGCTGCTGGTGTACAGGCTCTAATTGCATTCATTTTCAAATTACTACGAAAAGAGATAGTTCAGCATGTAGAAGGAAGGCGCCAGTTCTGCCGCTAGGGTGATAATAGGAGCAAAAGTGAATCAGTTGATGAGCTGAACCGTGAAAGAGTACGTCAAGCTACTGTTTTTAATGAAGCGATATGTCAATTTAGTGGACACTATCAATGTTCTTATCAATATTTTTTTGACATCAGCCCGGTTTTGCAAGGAGAGTACGAATTGCAGGGTACATTGCTAGCACCCAGTTTTCATACATGAAACGTAACAAATAGGCTCTTGATACGTAATCTTGGCCGTAAAGAGCAAGGAAGGTTTAATGAGAAACTTGTTTACAAATTTAGATCATGACAGCCTGGATGACAAGTTTAGACAAAAATTCTGTACTGTAATGCGGCTAAAGAGACAATTTTAGCGTTTCATTGTCCTTTTAATTTATTCATTTCATGTTCTATTAATTTTTTTGTCCATTGGTTGAAATCCTTTGAAGATTGCATGAATTCGTTCATATGGAATGAAGACACTTGGATACGAGGAATTCGCCCACAGTATAATTAAGCTGTTTATTTAGATGATATCGCGCCATCTATTCTGTCCCTCATGCTAGATGAAAAACTGCCTAATCATGTTGGTATTTCACCAAAGCTTAAGACAATACGCTTTCGCTGAAGATGTCGTTGCGAGCGAGTAAGACAGGAATAAGGCACCACATTATGAAAAACTATGACAAAAAGAAATTCAAATTTCTTTGAACACATAATACTTGACAATCAAGTGCAAGAAAAAAATTCAAAATTGGTCTGCAGTTTTTGTAAACACTTAATTGCTTAATTTTTGTAATTAGGCACATTACATAGAAGTACAAAATGAAAGAAAAAAGAGGTGGTAAGAAAGCATTTCTTTTTTTTTTACTCAATACAAGCTAGCCTTAACGTAGAGAGAGAAAGGTCTGAAGTGTTGATTTCGCTACTGGTAGGCAGCACATCAGTAAGTGTTATTAGTTCTCGAGAATATGTAACGCGATATATTATACGAAGAATGACATTAAGTGCAATGTTTCGATGGCTTTCGATGCTTGGGATAGCGCCAACCAGGAGGAAGAGACCTGTTCCTCGCCGGTGGTGTGGCCCTACATAGAGCAGTTCTCCATTAATAAACGCCATTAACTTTACTACCGCCATCTGTGCACACGCCGCAGGCCAGGATATCATGTTCGGAGTCGGAGGACTCCGCTACGCCGGTGGTCTCGACGCCGCCGTTCAGGGCGCCCTCCACGGAGCGGCCCTCATCCACCCTGTGTCTGCCCCCGTGGCGGTCACGAATGTCCTCCCAGGTAACGCCGCGTACGGCATCGCGTACCACGGCGCCGCCGTTCCCGCCGCTGGCGCTGTCGTTCACCACGTGCCCACGGCCGCCGAGCTGAGGCAGCTCATCACCTACGGCTACGGCTACGGCCTCGGAGGCGTGCGCTACAGCCACGCCACTCCGGCCGCCGTAGTGTCCGCGCCGGCCGCCACCGTGGTGCACCACGAGGCACCAGCTGTGGTCACCTCGCAGGCCATTCCAGCCGCCATTCAGCACTACACTCAGCGCTACCTCACGTACGGCCCGACGACCACCCTCAAGTACACCGTGGACCCCAGCGTGCAGCCGCTCCAGACGCTCAAGAAGAAGTAAAACGGTAGGGAGTCAGCGGAGTGCAGCCTTGGTGGCATGCGTGAATGACAGCTGGTGCTCGTGTACTAATACTACTTTTAGCGGAGCTAGTCGCTGATAAACAAAGCTGAGTGCAGAGCACCGCGAAGAAGGACAGGAACAAACACGGACAGGAGAATATGTAGCTAGGGACTGAACTTTACTGAGGCCTCAAACCCGCTTACATGCATGCAATCACAGTCAGCACATGGCCAGAGACATAGTCATCGAATGTAAATGTAAAATGGGACATTATGTGTAGTGAAGTGCTTTACTTTGTGTTTTAGATGCTGCTGCTGATGATGATGATGAGTGATGGTGACTGTGCGTGTGAAGCCTCGATAAAATTCATTCACGAGTGGCCATTTTCACGTTTGTCTGTGCTGCGTCGCCTTCATCGCGATGGCACACGCATCTGATTGTCATGATCGTGTACCATGCAGGAATCATGCAGGTGTGGGTACGAAGGTGCTATGCTGGACATCGACTTTTCATGTGGTTCAGTCCTGGGATACCTGAAGGCTCCCAGAATTAGGCACTCCCTATTGTCTCAAATGATGGCGCAGATAGCCTTTAAAGCATGTTGTGGCTCAAATATTTCCCCGAGTGCACTGTCTTTTAATATATAGTGTAACGACTAATAAACACTCCAACGATAACTGCTCAAGTAGCAGGCCGAACCTAACCAGTAGGATCACTTGTGAGCCGTTTTCTTGTTGAAGGAACCGGCGTATAGTACTTAATGAGGTTTTCCACCAAACTAAACATTCTTGTGGTCCTGATTCACAAAGCATCTTTGAACCTCACTCTAAACGGTATATGTTGTTAACTAGGAAGCGCAAAATACCGGACGAGGGACAGAGTAAGGGACACAAAAACAGTTTCACGAGCGCTCGTCCGGTATTTTGCGCTTCCTAGTTTACAACATGCATCGCCAACTAGCCCGGCAGCTTGCTCTTCTGAACGGTAGGCTCTGGGCATCTGCAAAATCAGTAACGCTTTTTATTTTCGCTACTTTAGAGCACAGAGTGAAATCATTCGTGAATTTCTCGACCTGCAAGGTGCGGCGCCCGTGTGACGTGGTGTTCACTCGCGTACCGCGGACTCTTGCACGCAGGGCCCCATCCAGAGGACCGTCCAGCCCACCCTTCCCAACCCACGCGGATGTCGACGTCATGAAAGCCAGAGAGCCGAGGCGCGCGATCTTCTATTTATTCCAGCATTCCCTTCTTTTCTTTCGTCCTCCCCCGCTCCCGGTTCGAGACGAGTCCAGGTTAACCAGGACAGAGCCGGCGACGGTGCAGCCATCCGCCGGAGTGCTCCCAGCGAGGGTCGAGAGTGTTCGCGCGAATAAAAACCAGACACATCCCGCTATCTACGCGCATCTGCTCCCTTTCTCTCCGACCTAAGAAGGAAGGAAGGAAACAGGTCGTCGCTGAGCGTCGGCGACCTTGGGCAGTTCGCATACGTAAGCGAGGTCGCATCTGTCCGCTCGTCTTTCTTTTCGCAATTTTTTTTCTTTTTTTCAGCGAATCAAGATGGGAAACATGCGAACCGCAGGTAATCCCATTTTGTCTCTCGCCTTCGCGTTATGGCATCACTATATTACTTGGGCGCTTCGCCAGGTCGCAGTCTCGACGTGGCAGTTTTTTTTCACTAGATTGCATCATGCGCCCCACGAAGTCAGGAAGGCAGTTACTGAGCTCAGATTAGAGCTCGAGCTACGGAAGCGGCGAAGCAGTCTAACTAGTGCTAGAAGAACTGTTTTGAAGCAAGTTTGCATGAAACTAACAGCCCGTCTGAGATGTTTATACGTATCAAGACTTGTGCAAGGTAACATTGAAGGAAGTACGTAGGCTATTCTTAGTTGGGATGCTTTTTGTTAACCTGTTGTTTCAGGCACTAGGAGGGCATGCGTTATAGCTCGAACCGTAGCACGGCTGTAAAGTGGCACTGCGGAAGGCTGCATCACATTTTTGTTCTAAGCAAAACTGTTTGTACGGCGCTTCTCGCTGTGTTGATATTTGTTCGATAAAAATATGCACTTATGCTGAGGAAATGAGATTAAGTAATTGGTTTTTCTTCTTCCCACCACCCTATTCAAACTAATGACGTCAAGGCCGAAATGAACTCCGTGATTACTGTTTGGAAGTGAATAGTGGTGTGGCTTAAGCCTCAGGGATCGGCAATTTTAAATTTACAGACGTGACTGCAGTTTCATTGTGAAAATAGCCGGTGCAGTCAACACCTGCATTTTGTTTTTGGCGTTTTATAGCTTATAGAAGCTCCATTTTGCGGGTAAAATAGTCTCTTCGATGTTAGATTCAGTAATGTACCGATACAGCCGCACTTGAATCTGTCCTCAGTATTTTTTCAAGCACGGCAGTAAGGTGTAAATTTTACCCCTCCTATGTTAAAAAAAGGAATAGTAGGGCTTGTCATACTTCTGATTTTATTTCCGAACACAAGGCACTGAAATGTTCTCGGCTTACTAGCAAGCGTTTGTAGCACAGGAGCTGAACTCCGAAGCTCAGGGCTCCCGGATACTCGCGTGCCAGAGTGTTTTATTTCTTCATTTCGGACATCTTTAAACGGCCCTGTAGATTAACTAGGACCACTTGTTCCTTTTTCACTGTGAAGCGGAGTAAAACGCCTTTCTTCTCTTGTAGCTAATGTTCAGAAGCAACCTTTCACTGTAGCTTCCTTAAGGTCAGCAAAGCAAGTGAACAACTGTCCTGTCTACGGAAACTAGAGAGACAGTACAGAAAGGAACACCGACAAGAACGACATCAAATTTTCTTTTTCAATAACATTGAGTTCTCCGACATTTCGTAGCTGTGCTGGTGTTCGTTTGGCAGAAAAAGTCTGATTCCTTGCTGAGAAATTTGAATTTGGAAACTGAATGTTTTCGCCCGCCACTCAATGCAAACTCGTGATGTTGACGATGAGTTCAACGTCACTGGGCTCAATATGGGCTCCGTAATTTAGCCTCTGAGATTCATGTACAGAAAGCACCAAAGCCATCGAGATTTTTGGGGAAAACGGCCGTTGGAAACGATACGTCTATTTCATTTTCTAACCCTTTTCTACCTTATCAAAGTTACGTTTTGATTGCAGCTAAGCTTTGTAATTACAGTGCGGTAATCTATCCATACCGGCCAACTTCATTTTGTGTTCAGCGAACTTATAAAACACAGGCATTATAGGCGGACTGGAACATTCTTTGAGATCAGAAACTACTTATCCATGTCAGAGAAACTACTATAAAGGCGCAGAAACTCATTATTTATGCTTTGGCAGAATTTCTGCAACGCCGGCGAGCTACTAGTACGCAGCTATCAACGTAAGGGTACCGGAACTAGGCAAACTTTGCTCGACATAGTTAGCATAGTGAGCCGAACAGAACGCTAAATAAATTGAATATGGCACACGCATCACCACCACTGCGAGAAACTAGCGTCATCATCGAACACCATATCTGGAATGCTGCGAGGGTTGAGCGATATTTAGCTACAAGTTCTCGTAGCTAAATGCAGTACACTTCAGTTGTTATCAATCTTAGTTCGAAGCCTGACGCGTCAAGGATGAGGAGTATGTCCAGTCTTATTGCCTAACCGCACCAACAGTTCTACGACGTTTACCTGTGCGCAAACCACTGAATGACTACACGACACCAAGCGTGTGGGAACCGCAGATGAAAATGCTGTCTGCGAAACACTCGTTCATTCTGCTGTTGAGAAAATAATGAATAATAAACCCTGAGGAAGCAGCTTACTACTTGAAACATGGCATTCCACTCATGTTTTGCCAGAAACGCCGCTCAAAGTATACCTGCCATGACTACAACAAATTTGATGTCTCTTGAAGAGTTGTGAATAACCGATGACTCATTCTGATATCCAAGGACACTAAAATAACTCACAGAGCTGCTTCCAGTTCCTGATGGATAAAAATGCAGCACACCAGTCTCTCCACGAAAACTGAGCACTGTACCTTAATAGGCTGTCTACGGGAAAACGTCCGGTGATCGATGGCCAGTTGAGGGATGGTGCCCAGGAGCTACCTCAAGAACCCTTAGGGAAAATAGACTATTAGCATAGCGCGTACCGCCACCACTACCGCTACTAGCGCCGCTGTTGCGCACGTGCAGATTGCCCTGACTACACCAGATGGCGCCAGCTGCCGGCAAGCTGCACGCACGCCTGTCGAGTCCATTCAGCGCGTGGGCACTAGCGGCGCGCGGTAAGCGATAGCGGTATGCGCTACTCTAAAGATTTCTATTTACGAATCTATCCAGCCAGTATTTTCGAGGTAGCGTAAGCAACAGCATGCAGTCAAGCAGTCTGCCCTATATCCGCGTACAAACTGGTGGAAACCAGCTTCGAGAAAAAAACAGTCTTCCATCTCCGCCGTCTAACCCGTATCGACGTGCATCACACTCACAGTCGTCTAAGCCTCGCGTTGCTCACCTCGCTCCAACGCAAAACACGCAAATGCAAGACATCTGCAAAAAGAAAAAAAAGGCTCATACAAAAAAGTGCACCAGTATGCTCATGCGAAAGAAGTAATATAAGTGCTAAACGGGAATGCGTACAGTTAACTGGGTCACTACTTCCGCCAGTAGTTTGCCTGTACGTGACGTTTCTGTGGCGTCCTCTAGCGGCTAGTCTGCGGCCAGTAATGAGTTATTCGGTGCCGCTGGGTGGTGCCATGCTCAGCGCGTCAATTTAAGCGCTATCCTCTTCGTAACGTGGTGCCGCTCCTACACATGAGTCTACCTATGCCGTTCACAACAAACACCCTGCCCACCGGAACCGTTTCACTGCTGATGTCTCGATGCATGGCGGCCTACTCGCGGGGCTACTTTCTGACGTAGTGGCCACGTGACACTCGGCTCGCGACGAATGCTGCAGCTAGATCTCTCTCGCGGGTCCGCTCGTAGTAAACAGTAACCAGTTGAGTTCAGCAAACGCACGAAGTCAAGTAATGCCTCCACTTCAAATAGTGCCGCTAAGCCTAACACGAGAAGCGAGTGCCGCTACGAAGCAAAAGGTTGCCGCAGCGTCGCGGCATTAGAGGCGTCTTTTACGAGAGCGCCGCCTTTTAAACCTTCCGTGAAAGCGTGTTCACCTCTCCCCTGCCCCGGCTACCGAGGATCACCCGAGCCAACAGGAGAGAAGACAAGATGCTCGCCCTATCTTAAGCGCACTGTACACGACGGCGGAGAGGGAACACGACATGGAAACACGCTATCACCATCCGACCACCTTGCGACATGGCGAAAGACAAAGTTTGCGGGCAATAAAGCGTGCATCGATAAGGAAGGGATTGAGCCGAATACGATTCGTTCTGTGAAGGAATGCGGTGGATTCTCCGCGGAATTACTGCACCATGCAGGCTGGGGCTTTGGCGTATAGACAAGATATAGAACACATAGGGAAGCTATAGGATGTTTTGAAGGCTGCGTAGAACGGCGTTTACTGCGGTTAGGTCGCTTAAGCAGAGCCTCTCATTCTCTGAGGAAGTTGCAGAGCTTTGCTTGCAAGTGACTCTCATAGGGCTTTGCTGAGATTAAGACACGTTCGTTTCTGAGCAGCTAGGGGTCAATTGCACGGATGACCTTAAAAAAAATGTGCGATAGATTCCTGTGGGTCCTTTATAGGGACCTTTTGCGATATAGACAGCAACGACTACACAGAAACCACACGCAATAACACAAAAAGAAAACAACAGAAATAAAAAGAAAATAAAATCCAAGCGCGCAAGTTATTGACGTGCGACACCGTATTTACTTTGATGAGGAACACACTCGCATAATGAACGCATCCCGTATACTCTGGCTACAATGTTTCGAAAAAGTGGAATTTTTCGTACAATTTTTTTCTCGTGTCATGGACACACCTTTATCTTTTGGAGATCATTAAAAAAAAGAAAGATTGAAACCCGCGGTTGAAATCTTCGTAAGTGATATTTTGAACTTCTTTCCGCTGTCAACTTCAAGTACTACGTATTTTTAGTAATGGAAATCTACTGCAGGGCTTGGGAAGGCTACCCTGCCCCCTAAAAGGAAGTGAGCGAGTCTCCGTCGGTCGGAATGGCTGAATGTGCTGGGGAGGTGAAGTCCGCTGAGGAATTTCGTGCTGGCTGTAGAGGTGACCCAGCACCACCATCAAATGTTGCGATATATATTTACATAAGGAGAATAAGAAGACCTAAAGGCACCAGACCCAAGAACTGCACTTTGACCTCCTTGTTGGCACCGCATACGCCCGCGACAGTATATATAAACGACCTAGGTTTTGCTCCCTGTACTGTCTCATGAGTTCGGCCATCCCGTCTTTGCATCTAGCGTAGCAAGGGAAATTAGTTAAAACGAAACGAATAGACTGGGAAGTCTCATTTACTCTTAATGGACTGCCGGCAAGAGGCTTATTTAGATGGAGTATGAAATATTCATTCCCCCCCCCCCCCATAACCATTCGGTGAATAGTGCACGAGTGGACCCATTTCTGGAGACGTTGCTCCTTTCACCTCATTCGCACCTGCAAAGCTGGCAGAAGTGTTATATTCCCGTTCTGCAAAGTCGTCGTCTCCTTTACATGACATGTCCAGCAAATCTGGACAAAAGTATTTCAATAGGAAAGCGTTTATGAACGCACTTTTTTCAGATATTGTAACACTGCACTATAAGAATACATATATATACGGTGATCTCTCGTAGGCAGGCTTGCATTTTTTTTTTGCCATGAAGATTTTTGCTATGGTCAAAAACATGCCCCAATGGTTTTGCATGACAGTCTTAAGTGCTCGATGCGAGCGATGGAAAAAGTTTAAACGAAAGATTTTGCTACGCCTCGCAAGAATGGACCATGACCTTCAATAAGAGTACCTTGCAATAATAGAATATTATAAATTTCTGTCCAAGAATGCCGGACACGTGTTCTTCGAAATAATCTTAATAGCATTTATGCATACTCTTTCGTCGCAGTATGCAGTTCATTATCGTCGCAGAACACGCAAGGCACCGCGGGAAGAATAATACACAGAAATGCAGCACACTAATTCAAATATACGTAGAGGGTTGGTCAAAACTTCTCAGGCCACAAGGTCTGCTTTTCTTCCGTATATCCTAGCCCTTAAAGGGGCTGTGAAAGGGGATCTCAACAATGATGCGATGTGCCTAGGTGCTAAAGGACGCCGTATCACAAACATCCTCCAGGAAGAAATTTTTACATGCGTTTTGTGGAAGCTGAGTTATCTGTAGTCAAAATTTGAATTTCCGCATCTTCGCGCATTTCCCTCTCCCCTCGTCACTTTTTGCACGCTGAAATGTCGGCGCTCATCCGCCGGCCCCTCGCACTCGCCCCTGTGCTGATTGCCGACGCGCGCGAACCAATGCTAGCAGTCCGCTGCTGACGTAACGAGCGCTACATGACGTAACAAGCACGGATTCGGGCGAAAGCCAGCACCGCAGGTTGCCGCTAGGCGCGGAAGCGGGGGTTTTAAAAATTGTATTGTAAATTATCGGCTCGCTTTTGAGATCTCGCACGCGGCATGAACGCTCGTTGGCCTGTACTCTGCATAATGCGAGCATTTTATAGACACCCTCAAACACCCTTTTCAGGGACCCTTTAAGGGGCCGATAAAGCTATCAAGGTTCTCAGAGGGTAGCACGATACTTCTACTCTCTACGGATATATTGAGGTTGGAGGGTATTGTAACTGCTCAACTATACTGCTAGAAAGCAAACCCTGTGGTCTGGGAAATTTTGAACGACCGTGCAGATCTTCTGATTCTACCGCACCGCTCGACACTCAACTCGCTGGCTAGCGCTAAGTTCTGTTCCACCAAGGTGATTTGTACAGAATTGGGAGTATGCAAAAATTGTGCAGTGGCGAGCTCATCGCTTAAAATATGCCGGTCGGCTGTATAACATGCTCGCTCTCAAATGCGATGGAAAAGCTCGCGACAACAGACCCTGTTGCTGCACCAGCGTCACTATGTGGTCGGGATCGGAAAAGAAAGTGGCCAACTCGCCAGGATGCGGCCCTTTGTAGAAGCATAATGCGAGGCCAGTAGGCGTCAGCCCCCCCCCCCCTCCCCCCATTCTCCTAGATACGAATATACACGCAACTACAGATGTACAGGCAGATTAACAAAGCATACCTTTAAACTCAAACAGGTCGCCTCTTACACGCGTTTATGTAAGGGGCTTTCATCAGCAATGCGGCTTCGGTCGGATGCTAATTGAAACCCCACTGATAACCACCCGTGGCGACGTCCCTGTGGAAAATACTCCCGCAGAAACCAAGAGATTTGGCTTATCAATCGCTTGCATTTCTTTCCACAAGCCCGCTGTTTCCCGGTCAGCCCAGTTAAGACTACGACCTTCACGTCGTAAACGCGAAGCGCGTGTTGCTCGCGGGCTTATTCAACGCGCGTTAGTATCGTTGCGAAACCCTACCTTACCGCGCCAGAAGTGCGCGAATACAGGTAGCGTTGATCGCGGCAAACGCCAACAGGCCAGTATGGAAAACCACCTTATCGTTGAATACCAGGGCAGTGAAGATTCATTGAAAGGCTGCGAGTGTGCACCCTGGATGGACAGGCACTCCGTTCCTCCGCCGGCGACTTCAATGTGCTTGATACTTTGTGCGCGATTAATCGATTGCGATGCCACTGCGTGCACGCTCGTAAACGAAAACAAAAGGTCGTCACACGATGCCCCCCCCCCCCCCCCTCCCTTTGCGAGAAGCGCTTCTTTATCTGCTCGCGACGTCTCCGGCGCTCTCCCATGGCAGGCGGGCCTTTGAGAGCGCGTTCGAACGGCGACGTTCCCTGGCGTGTGTGTTCCGATTGCGCGACCCGGCGAGGTCAAGCTCCAGAGAAACAACTCGGTGAGGCGAGCTTGTCTAGGCCTGCCATCGACGCCGCTCGGTGGTAACGCGCCGCGCGCGCCCCGTCGAAAAACAAAGAGGCGCGGAAAGAAACCGAACAACCGTGCGTCGCAGCAGCAACAAACGGAATCTGGATCAACCACCGATGCCGCCGAAGTCGCCGCGAATCGCAACTGTTCGCCCAGGCATCCCGGTCCGAGTCGGTGTGTTCGGTGCAGTCGTCGTCAGCCGTCTGCCGTATCACAGGGACGTTATACTTGCACGCGAATTGATTGCGCTCTTTCCTTAGGCAAGAGGCCTTCCTGGAAGGAGGATTACTGGGAGCCTGTTAGCGAGGTGGCCGGGCGTGGGAGCAATTGCCGCTCTGGATAAGTCCTCTTATAGACAAGGGTGAATGTGCGCGCCCTTCTGTTGCGAATAAGGCGCTGTATACGGTCCCACCCTTGCTTGCTAGATATAGACGGAGCCACTGTTAGCAGGGAAAACGTGCTTGCCACTTCTTGTTTGAGTTATCCTGTCTTGAATACAAGAATCTGTTAACCCTTCTTGGTGTAGTCTTTGGGATAATGACGAGTGTGTGGCAATATTTCCTCCTCTCTTCAAGGATATAAAGTAATTCAGAAGTGCATTAGATTGCAGATATGTTTACATAAATAAAAATAGAAGTCAGGATGCTGCCTGTGAGAATATAACGCTTGGTATCTGCACGTCTCCATGCTCTCGGCTCCACGAGATCAAATCCCACAAACGGCATCAACTGCTTTCTCAGATTATATCCCATATACATGATGGCTTAGTTACTCTTCTTAAGCTCATTTTTTTTTCTGCTGGGCGAAGTACTGTTGGCTTGATTTGTATATAATCTAAAGATCAAGCCCCTCGTATTGCCTGTTCCTTCGGCACATTGTACAGTACAGTGCATTGTTTTTTTTAAGGCTCACATATCCAAAATAGGCTGCGGCCAAAGCATAGTCACCCGTATGCAGAAACATTGAAAAACATGTTCATATAAGGCATCGCATACCGGAAGGACATGCCGCGTAAAAGCTAAGCTGACCATTTGTGATACCGATGCTAACGGAATCTCTATATTAAACGTTTACCGTTCCGTAGCCCTCAGTAGGACACCAGATGACGCGACATATACATGCCGGATACAGCTAACTCTCAAAAAACCAAGTTCATTTCAAGAAAGCGAACGTCAGTCAGAGCTTTCCGGGGCATGTATGCTGAAGATGGATGATGTGTTTGTGGCCAGTACCTGGCATAGAAGGGGAGTGAGGAAACCCAAGAAGATGGCTTCCCAACGTGATTCCAACCTTGTGAGTAGCTTAGCCCTCCTTCTGCAAGCGGAAATATTAAGAATAGAGCGATCATATCGACAGCGCACGCGCTTATAAGCATGCGCATATTTATACTGAACTTCAAGGTCCGATACAGAACATCAGCACAAAGGAAGCGCTTGGCGCATTTGCGCTCGTCTGGACCGTCGCCAATAGTTAAAAATGGATCCAAGACGACCCTCACTTCACGCAGTGCATTTGGACGCAAAAGTGGCTCAGTTTCTTAAGAGCAGGACTATATACGTGTTCCGGGACGGTTGCGAAATCCATAATGCGCCATAGATGTCCTCGGGAGCACTGCTGATAAAACAAAGGGTTAACTGAGCAGCCATAGTAAGGGGGAAAATGGCAAGTCACCTTTACGATTAGGTAAAATAAGGGTCTATATAAGGAATACGAGAATAAATGACTAAAGTTAGTGCGTGCTCACAGCATGATTTGAATGAACCCTTTTGGCTCCATCTCGTGATTCTCGCGTCATAGCTGCATAGGCTATACATTATGTATACAGCCGACCGCAAGCAATGAAACAGGATGCGATGTCAAGGCCCGACACTCCCAGTGTTTTCAGGGGGTATTTTTTAGGTTTGTATTAAGCCTATATAAAGAGAAACACTCGTGTTTCACGTGCAGGAGTACTTGGACTGACTTTTAGAGCCGCGCAAATTGAAAATGGACACAGATTTAGAACACAGCCATCAGCAATATAACAGAGAACAGACTGTATGCAGAACATTGCCAAATTCCTGGCCATTTCTTCATTAAATTTGAGAATGTCTTTGGATGCTACGCGCCAGAAAAAGCCCGGGTTCGAAAAAAGAAAAAATTGCGCTTGTCACTCATGATTTTGGAGTGATAAATAAAAAAATGCTATAACTAAGTTTCCTGTAATATCGCTCGCGTCTGTAGAGAAACTATTGGGTCCTTTTGGCAGTTATTGCCCACATAATTGTGGCAGTTAATGAAACACTGAAAAGCAAGAGTTTTTGACTTCGAGCTAAGCCGCAGCCATTTTCTTTATTCGTGTTGCGTGCAAAGCGCTATTTGAATTTCCAACTAATTTATTATTTAAAGACCTAGAGATACATGAAGTTTCTGACCTATTCAATTTCCGCTTAGCATTGACGTACGTTAAGGAGTGCCAACAAAAAACATAAACCACGTCAGGTCTATAACAAACTTGACACGAAACATAAGCTATTAAGATACAAGATTTCTGGAATACCCCTCTGTGCCATACCCACGTACCCACTATATGAAACAAAAGACCTAATACACTTTGCAGAAATTGTTAAATAAGCTAATTCATTATGGTATTCATGTTCCTTCCTGCAGTGAAACCACGTTAATAAAATATTTTGGTGACTATTAGTCTTTAATTTCTGTACAAGTAGGTTTCATTTTTTACTTATGTATTTTTGATGGTTACATGCTATATGAATACTTGTATCAGAATGATTTTTTTGCTTTTTTTGCCACATAACACATGCTTATTATATATGGTTCTGCTGCTACTGCCACGAGAAGGTTTAAGGACTGGCCAAGTTGCTTTTTTGCAACTTTTCCCCTTATATCGTCCACAAAACTGTATATTTATGGAAGTAAATTCAATGATTCACTCAGGGTGACTCAGGGACGCTGTAGTAAAGGCCTGTGGGTAATCTCTACCGCCTGCAGCTCTTTACAGTGCACTGACATCACATAGTACATGGGCCTATAGCATTTTGCTTCTAAGAAAATACGACCACCGAGGCCGGGATCGAACCTGTGTCTTTCAGGTCACCAGACGATCACGATAACCACTGAGCCATCCCGCCGGCTTCATCATTTCAATGAACACGCAATGACAAATTCTAAGTGGTTTTCATAAAACATTGCGACTAAGACCCATAATCCCTGGAGCACTCTATACCTCTGCACTGAATACCTACTGCCAATACTCAACTCCGTATGGAATTCCTTTTACATTAATTGGAATAGAAGACTTCGAAAAATAGCGCCACATATAAGCAATGACGCACTACCAGCTGTTGAGAATGCCACCCTCATAAAATGTACATTCATTGCTCCTTACACAGGGATCTCAACAGGAGAATATTGACGCATTTGTTCTTATACCCGCTAATAACAAGCTCTTCAAAATAACCCACGTGAAGACTGGTACGCACGCCGATACTCAAACTGGCACAAGCAATGCAAAAACTGCCTAGCAGACTGCGAACCAGTTAATCAGTTCTGCGCCCATAACTTGAAGTACAAAGACGGAACAGCATACTTGTACATCAGCGCGCTCTTAGAAACAAGCGGGATGCAGCGCTTTCATGCCGCGCGCATTATCCAGAAAAACGCAAACAGCATGCACATAGTGGCTCCAGCTGCGCCGTTTCAAAAGCAGAGGTGAGCTTGAGACATACATACGCATTAATGTCACGATGAAACACCGTCGCAAATTCACTTAGTTTTTCCCTCAAGTGCAGCCCGAACAAAACAGTAAACCGGTGGTTCTTGCATGTAGGTACTCTAACCTAACGCTGCTAGAAATATCAACTAAAGCAAAAAAACGCGCTCAAGGTAGGAACTATTTCAATTAAAAATAACAGCGTCATCATCAACAGATGCGGCCGCACACAGCGCGAGCTGAACTGCATTCGTGGCGCAAATAAGCGCCCAGTTACAGTGGCGTTTTCGTAATGTAGTACTCTGTGAGCACAAACGCAACGAATTTTATTCAACCATCACACTATGAGCATTCCTCCAGCGCCGCTGGAGTACAACTTTGACAAACGTCCCGTGCTCCAGTCTGTAGCACTACAAAACATATTAGGTGAAACGTCGCTGTCTACGATGCGCGCCGAGCGAGCGCCTACAGGTACCAAGCAATGCACACCTCTAGATGAACAGCACACTGTGGTCCGCACAGGCGATAACGCAAGGATTAAAAAATAAATGTAATCCACCTGAGAAGGTGAGTGTGCGTTTTCGGAGGTGCCAAGTTAATCGAGCTCACACGGCGCAAACTAACGCTTATTTCCATTTCGGCCATCATTTCACAGGCTAAGCGATAATTCTGGGCGCGCATCTACCTTGAAACACGAGAAAGCCAGTAAACAGCTCGCGAGGAGCGGCTTACCATCACGGGATTCGCACCTACTGTCTTTCTGCGCGTTATGAAAGACATTGCGGCAAAGGCATAAGCGGCATTACTCGAGAACCCGATGGCTCCCGCTGCTTATGGTGAACATGCGCTGAAGTTTGCGGTGCCGATTGCAGCGCCATAACACACTGCCTAGCGAGAAGAGCAAGCAGTTTTGGGTAGTACTCTTAGTACTTTTCCGCGCCACCTTCAGGCGCTTATTGGCGTGAGCCTCCGCGCTCTGTCGAAGGCGCACGTGCCGTGCGTCAGCTACCTGGGCTACGCAGAGAGAAGCTAGACAATGAATGCTGTCAGCCAAACGCGGGCATCTAATCACGCAGAATGTGTTCAGCGGCTGACAAAAGCAGTTTTGAGTCACCGAATGGAACAGTTGCAGTGCCACCTTGGCAGCGTCGGTTCCCCATAACGCCTCTTACAAACGAGGATAAGAAAAATATACTCAAGAAAGGTTTTCTGGCGGGCTAGTTGGGGATTCGAGTTCATGATTAAACTGCGCGAAAGAAACAGGGACAGAGCCAAGAAAACACGTACACACACAGAGCGCAGAACACAGACCGCAGGGCACTGTTCTGTGTTCTGCGCTCTGTGTGTGCACGTGTTTTCTTGTCTTTGTCCCTGTTTCTTTCGAGCAGTTTAATCATGAACGAGGATAGGAAGTTTGTCGCTGCGCAGATAACTTGTTCTGCACACAAAGCTCTGCTTAGAGTCGTTTAGAAGATCAAATGAATAAAACATAATCGTGTAGACTTACCGTAAGTGGACGATTAAGTTGGAATACGTTGAAAACGCAATCGACGAGACAACACGCCTCCAGCACCGGCACATCCGCGCACACAGTTGCTTGTACACTATATAGCCCCAATGATTTTCGGTCGTCTTGCGGTAAAATCTGTAAAATGCGAAACAGAAACCTATCTCATTGTCCTATCTCTACCGTTCGCACTCTTGCTGTGTGTAGCTTGATCTGGTATCCAAGACCACAGAGGGAAAATTGGTTCACTTGCTCAAATTCTTCATACATGCCTTAGAAACCATATTGTTTTCGCGAAAACAAAACCGAAACCTTACTGCTTTGTCCATACGCGCCGCAAATGCCACCGAATAGTATGTGGCACACTTTTCGAATAATAATTACAAAGTTGCATAGAATAACGTCTTTTTTGTGCGTGTTCATGTTTAGAAAACTGGTATCGGCGTTATCAGAGTATCATCGGCTCCGAAGCAGCAGGCGTTTGGGGAGGAACGAAGAAATACTGGCTTTGTGAATGCTGCGTCACTGCTCTTTTCCACGTGAATGCAACCTGTAAAAGGTATTAAAGACAGATGGCAATCACGCAGAGGACCATGCTCTTTGAGACTCTTCTAAAGTGGTTGTGAGAGATGGGCACATCCTTTGTATCATCACGCCCGTCTTTCCCCCTTTATTTTCAGGACGTTTTAAAGAGAAATATGGAATCGCTGATCAAAAGTTTCTGAGTTAAGCGTGTTGGACAGTAACGATCTAAAGATGGAATGAAATTGTCTCGAGCGATTCCTTTAAGGGAGAGCATGTTCATTTACTGTAGTAATGTTTACGGGTGCCCTTCCTTCAGGAATGGCTGTCTGTCCTCGGTTTAGCTGTTAGCATTAAATATTCTTGAATTGTGTTCCCAATATACGTCAGGGTATAACGAAAAGGAGCTTTTCAAGGCTTCTAAAACCAATATACAAGGGCGGCGTTGCATTGTCCTCACACAGTATTTTTTAATTCCCGAATTTTTTTAATTCTTTAATCCTGGATGCAGTTACCCTCAGCATGCAGTGCAAAAAGAAATTGACATTGTTACACACTTAGTCGAAAGACAGTGCACAGACTGTCAGACAAAAGGAATTTGGGATTGTTATAGACTGCTCAATAGACAGTCTGTATATAGTCTATAGACTGTCCATAGCCAAAAACTAAGGCGACTATATACTTACACTATAGATAGTCAGTAGACTGCCTATAGGCAAAAGGAAATTAAGGTTGTTATGTACTTTACTCTACAGGTGGTCTAAAGACCGTCTGTAGAGAAAGAAAATTAAGGCAGTTGTAGATTTTTGTCTATAGATAATCTATAGACTGTCTATAGACAAAAGAAAATTAAGGCTGTTATAGGCTTGTTTATATTTTTAGACCGTCTATAAACGAAAATAAATTAAGGCTATATATAGTCTATAGAATCTCTATAGACAAAAGGAAATTAAGGCGGTTATATACTTCAGTCTACAAATGGTCTATAGACTGTATGTAGAGAAAAAGAAACTAAGGCGGTTAAAGCCTTTAGCCTATCGATAGTGCATAGACCATCTATAGACAAAGGAAAATTCAGGCTGTTATAGACTTTAGCCTATAGATGGTCTATAGACAAAAAGGAAGTTAAAGCACTTATAGACTTAAGTCTATAGATAGTGCATAGACCGTCTCTAACACAAGGAAATTAAGGCTGTTATAGACTTCAATGTAAAGAAGGACATAGACTATCTATAGACAAAGGACAGTTAAGGCAATTATAGACTTTAGTTTAGAGATAGTGCATAGACTACAGATAAAAATCTAAACGATGCCTATAGTGTCTATAAAATGTCTATATGAAGTGTATAGACAATTTTTATAAAGGCTGGGTCATGCCGTTAGTAGGTTAGAATGATGTCAGTCTGTACGACATTAATATACATGCCGAAGCATTTGTCTTGAATCAATTCTAGGATAAATTTACCGCTCTCGATGGACGTTTGTCACTAATTTTTTTTTGTAATCTAGGTGTGCTGTACTCAGTATGCCTGAAATAGCCCTTGTCGTTCACAGTTACAGTTCCAAAAACTTTTATTTCCATCAGAAATGGAGGCCCTCTACTCCCTACCCCTGGCGCGCAGGCCTAGGGGCAGAGGCCAGGGCCTCCGCGACTAGATGCAGGCAAAGAGTTGTTGGCTCTTCGCGGCCTCTGCCGCCAGATGGATGGCTTTCTTCTGGGTCGCGGGATCCGCGCTTTGCAGAAGGGTTTCCCAGGCTTCTCTACTATCTATTCCTTCCCTCACCCCTGGGGAGTGTACACACTGCCAAATTATATGGTCGAGGGTCCCCCTCTCTCCACATTTTTTACATTTATCTTCTATGTCCTCGTCTTGTAGGACGTGTGACGCCCATACCGGGTTTATGAAATTCCCGGCCTGTAGCCTTCTCCAGGTTACTGACTCTCTGTTCCCGAGCTCCTTGTCCGGAGGAGGGACAGTTCTTCTCTGCAGTCTGTAATTCTCTATGATTTCTGTGTATGTTTGTAGTCTCTCGTCGAGTTCCTTGCAATCTGGCGGTTCCGCTTCAGCTCGGAGGTAGAGATCTCGAGCTAGAAGGTGCGCCGCTTCATTGCCTGGTACTGATGTATGAGCTGGTGCCCATATTAGGCTAATTTTTCTATGCATCTTTTGCCCCGTTAGAATCCGCACCGCTTCTGATGCGACTCTACCTCTTCCATATTTGTAGATGGCTGATTTACTGTCACTTATTATATAGTTTGCCTCTGTTCCCACGCAAGCAAGCGCTATTACTACCTCTTCTGCTACTTCCGAATTGCGGCTGCGTATCGTAGCTGCTGATATTGCCGTACCATTGCCATCCACCACTGAGGCTACAGCTGCTCCCAGTCTACCGCTCGCCGCATCCGTGTATGCTACCGTCTCGTTATTCATTTCGTTGAAGCGTCTCATGAGGGCTTCCGCTCTCTTTTCCCTCCTCTCACTGTTGAAGGTGGGGTGCATGTTTCTCGGAAGTGGGTCTATTCTGAGATGTTCCCTGACTTCCTTCGGGATGTCTTGTTTTTGCTGTATGCCTCTGTCTGCCTGCAATCCTACCATGCCTAAAATGGCTCCGCCTGTATATGTCTGGCTAAGTCTTTCCTGCTGAGCTGTTCTGACCACCTCGGCCGTTTCCTTCCACGTGTTGTGTTGTGTGTCGTTCACAACATTCCCGCATGGACTGTGCCATTCCCTGGCGTAAAAATGGTAATTCAAAATGCTCTCAGGACATTGATTCCTGAAGCAGAAATCAGCCTTCGCATTACAAGCACTCATGAAAGCATTTCCAACTTTTTGCTGTTAGGATTAAAATTTTGCTTGCATAGTCGTATCCCTTTTGCCATCGTTGCAAGCGGCAGCTGCTACCATTGTCACCTATCATTTTCTGAGCACATAAAAATAAAGCAGATGTGACTATTTTGTTCTTTCAGTCACAGATTTGTTCAAGTGTAATATGGTCATATTATATTATAGTCTAGATATTAAGCAAACTTCTGATGAATTCATCAACACGAATTTACTCACAAATTTCAAATGCACTAGGTCTGCTGATAACAAGTTTTGAACCGAAAGCTTCACTACGCTAGGTTTTCGAGATGGCAGCATCAATGCCGTCACGTGTCACGTGGTGTCAGGTGGCAGGCCATGTGACCTACTGACGTCATCACAATCTGCCCGCCGTGGCAAATGGAGATTAAACTGGTGATTGGCCGAAAGGCCACGGGACCTTTTACCTTCATCTGCTGATTCAGCCTCGAGATCACACTAGCTGTGATATGCCTGCCACGTACTGAGTCGTCCTTCAGCACGCAGTGCTTGGCGCTCATTATCGTTTCGCGGGTGTCAGGCGTTACAGACGCCAAACCGCGTCCAGTTGACCTATTCTCCAGCTTTCGGTTCTCGTCAGGCTTAACCCAAAGTTTTGAACCACGGCTAATTTTTACTTCCTAAATGCCAAACAATGGAGCGGTGACAGTGCTTAAGTATTATGAAAAGTGCCACCCTTTGCGCTCAAAGTAATATTATCATCACACATTTAAGGATGACTTCAAGTATTTTTATTTCTCACTCTGAAACGTGACCTTTGATGACCCTTCTTCATCGTTCTTTATTTATTTCTCACTACTGTGAATTCTTTATTATTTTATTTTTAGTCGTCTTTTTCTGTTTCCTTTTCTATGCAGATTCCTCTTTCTCGTGTTTTACTCGATATTTGTTGTATTCCTTTGCAATACTTTTTCTTCCAATGCAGTGTCAGTGCTTCTCATTGCCCAGTGCAGAGTAGCATGCCAGATGTCAATCTTTCTAGCCGACCTCTTTGCCGTCGCTTCATTAAATTTATCTAGCTATGTACCTTGGTATTCAGTTTGATCTTTCTCGTGTTCATCATCATGATGATGATAGTGAATTTTTATGGCACAATGGCATCAGCGGCCAAAGAGAGCCATGGCACAATGTATTTTTTCGTTTACTCAAGATGGAGTCAAAGACCCATTACCCAATCATTTCGCCCTGAATAAGCCGAGCCCCAGGGCAGGGGAAGCGTGTACACATTGTATCACCGGTGGGTACCCGGAGGCACTGAGGATCGAACTTCGCACCATTACGTCTAGGCACCCGCGTCTTTCGTGTTAGCAGCCGAGCAGCATAACCACTGAGCCACTGCGCCGGCAGTGGTTAATAAGTCATATGACCCATAAAGCTACTTATGCAGAACATGACCCCCTTTTGCAAAACCACCCTCATGTTGTTATAAATCATATGGACCATCGGTCAGGTGACCCATGACAATACTATTGCCAAACCGATGGCGACGTGTATGTGACTTTGCTATGTGAAGATATTATGCGGACCAACGTTCTTAAACAGTTTCAGTTTCGCAGCTCCCCTAGGGAGGTGGCTAAAGTGGCGCTCGCGGGAACTAGTGGCGCTGCAGTCGAGCTTTTCTGCATCGTCTGCTTTCGCGACAGTTTCGCTCGCTGCAGTTACGACAGGTTAGTCAGATTTTCAAGCTGGTTTTTCGTGTGGTGGTGCTGTTAGTGTTGTGAAAACGTGTTTGTGGTGAAATATATGCACTTGGTGACTTCAAGCGAGAGGTAAACATGCCATCCTGCTTTGCGCCCGGCTGCACAAGTGGCAACAGAAACGATGCCACCGGTCATCATTTTTTCAAACCACCTCGCGATGAAAGCGCTTTTAAAAGGTGGGGGCAGATGTTGCATCGCAAGAACAGACGGCTCTCGCACACGTCTAATATATGTGAGCGTCATTTTGAGCATGAAGATATTACCAAGGAGTACAAGCACGTTGTGAACGGGCAAGATGTCCGAATTCACAGTGGGAACTGGGCGCTAGTACCCGGCGCCGTCCCTCGACTCTTTCCCGGCCTTCCAGACCGATTCTCAAGGCGAAAAATTGTGAAATACAGGCGAAAGTCACCAAAAACGCATGCTGTCATGCAGTCTGATAAGTGCGAAGATCATTGCAGCGACAGTACGTCATCGTCAGGCGACCCTTGCGTCGAGGCAGTCATACCGAATGAGCTGATGCCTCTTTCCCGCTTGGCGGAAACCAGTACTACGTCGACTGCACTGACGATCGGTGACCTGGCGACTGCGACTCTGCCATCTACGAACTGACAACATGAAATTATACAGGACGAAATAACTGGGAAGGTGGGCGCAGTTTTCTACTGCAGAAAGCTAGTGGCAAGCCGTCTAGGGATTACCAAGGCTTTTGTCGTCGAAGAAGATGGTAGCTGCTTCGTTAACGGCTTCAAGAAGCTGCACAAGCAGCTGTTAAAAACTCTAGCTTCTGCCACTGACCATGAAAACATTCTGATGGAAACAGGTGGCTTAAATATCTGTGCAGGAGTAAATACAAATCTTGATGAACAGCCGACGAAATCGGAAGCTGTTCATCACTAACACTGGTATGTTTTTTCGAAGCAGCTAATATGTGCGCGTTGCTTGCGTTTGCGAAGGCAGGTACGCGCGAGGAAGAAAAACGACAGCACCTAAGAAGGGCCAGAAGCTGCAGAACTTGAAGAGGAAAGGTTGTCGAGCAACTGTCGCGTGGGAGAAAAAACAGCGAGGTCGTGGCACTGAAAGCAGCGCTCTCAAAGGTTACAGATCAGGGAAATGAAAGTGCACTGGTTGATCTCCCACCTTTGCGGCGCCTGGCGTTCATGACATCATTAAGCAGCTGAAATCAAATTCATCATGTGGCATGAGGTAAAATTATGAGTGGTTGTTAAACTGTATAATGCCGAGGACAGCCAGCCCACGAACTTACAAGCTTATTTATGACATGAAGATGATGCCTCTGCCCTCTATGAGTCGCCTCACACAAGTCCTTAAAGGCATACCTTGCAAGTTTGGGCTCAACTTCATTTGTTTGGAAGCAATAGAAAAGCAGTTAGGTGGGAGAATGGGTGGTCAGGGATATGGCCCTCTGATATTAGATGAAATAAAACTGCGCCAGGCGTACAACTTTAGCAAGTCGACATATAAAATTGACGGCTTTGTCGATTACGGTGACATTTCAGAAGGAAGCACATAGCTTGCGGACCATGCTCTTGTTCTTATGTTTGTGTCTGTGCCTGAAAACTGGGTGCAACCTATAGCGACCTTTGCCACGAAATGAGCTGCACCTGAAAACATTTTGGCGCCACTTGTGTTACAGGCAGTTATCCAATGCACAAGTATAGAGCGACTGTCATATGGTGGTCAGCGATGGTGCTGGAAATAATCGGTCAATGTGGCAGCACATGGGAATCAGTGACAATATTGCGTCTCCTTGTCAGAAGATTCAATATCCTTGTCTGCCTGATGGGAAGTACCTTCATTTTATGTGTGACACTTCTCACGTCGTCAAATGTGTGTGGAACCATCTGCTCAAGCACAGATATGACCAGGTATGCATCAAGTAACACACTTTCATTAATAATACGTCAATTGAAGTAGAGAAGCCATTTTTTTAATTTTTTTACTTGGAATTGTGGGCAAGACACAAGTATACATAAGCCATGACATGGCATTCACCTACGCCAGCGCAATAATCTGTGATTATTTTTTTTCTCTCATGCTGCTCCGGTTTCGTTTCAACAGCCGAACAAGCAGACGATTTGAGGTCACGTGAGTCATGCGAAAACTGCGCTATAATCGCTACTTATTCATTTTTTGGGGGAGATTCCAAGTCTTGAGTAGGCTTGCGTAAAAGTTTATGTGAATTAATAGACGAAGTATAGCGACCATACTACAGTTTTTCTATGCCTTGACCTCAACGTGTCTGTTACGTCACAACCGTCGTTCGGCTGGTGAAAACGAAAACCGAAACCGCATCTTGTTGGCGCAATCCACGCGGCTGTCCATGTTTTCTAATGTGCAGCATATGCAGCACATTATGCCAAACAAGTAACTCAAGAATAAAATTTGGAGTCACTGCTCTTTTAGGGTAATGAGATGGAAATCTGTATTTGCGGCTTATTTCCTCAACTATACTTCCAGGCTGGAGACTACAATATTGACTTCAGTCACTATCAACTGCTCTTCGAGACGGAGAGGAAGGAACATCTAAAGGTCATCTATAAACTGACGGCAGCTCATGTGCAACCGACGAACCTGCAGAGAATGAACGTGTGGCTTGCTGTGCAGGTTAGCTACGAGGGGAACACACACCCAAAGATTTATAAACTTCAACGCGTTCAGTGCTGGGAGTGGTGCCATCAAACACTACTTTCCCTGCAGCTCTTCAGTCGGAGCACTGCCACTGGCCTGCAGGTCAACAGGGCAGAGGGTGTTGAAGGGCTCGTTCACACGGAGGGAACAGAGGCCTTCACGAGAAGAATGAACGCTATTTTCGATGCACTGAACACAAAACACACTGCGGAAGGGATCCGAGTAAACTCACCGAAGATTCAGGTACTTTCCTTAATGTGATGTCAGTCGGAGGGCTCTGAGTTGTTTTTCATCGTGATATACACTTTTGCTTGTCAAGGGTTTGACTCAGTAATCATTGATTTCTTTGGGCAGGTCCTCAAGGACT
Source organism: Amblyomma americanum (assembly GCA_030143305.2). Lineage (NCBI taxonomy): Eukaryota > Metazoa > Arthropoda > Arachnida > Ixodida > Ixodidae > Amblyomma > Amblyomma americanum. Next base: position 48,048 of record JARKHS020025951.1, on the reverse strand, counting down.
TCCTTCATCTACTTTATGAAACAGAGCACGACCACCAACATCGAAATATGCTCCTATTTGCTTCACAGCAAACGACAGAATCTCTACGAGTGACCTTGCTGTCGGCTTTAGACATAATTGATGAGCTGCACAAAGCAGGTGTGCCTTATATGCTGACGGCCAAGCTGAACCAAGATCCCTTAATTGCAAGCAGCACGCGTGCATAATGATGAAATAGTAAACGTAGCTCAATTTTCTTGAAGTAGCAGAGTATAACCCAGTGGGCTCTGCAACTCCCTTCGACATTCTGCGGACGTTCTGAACGTCCGTAAGACGTCGATATCAGTTTTAATGTTAACTGGGTAAGCGGCAGCCTGTTCTAAAGAGCGCAAATTTCTGGGAGTAGCAGCGTATAAGCGGCAGCCTGTTCTAAAGAAAATTTTGTTGTAAATGGGTGCAATTAGTAACAAACTTTTCGCCTGCTTTCTTCTTTTTTTTCAGAGATTCTTTCGCATTGTTCGCTCTTTTCACGGCGATGATGACCATCCCACGAACATACAGTTCAGTCAGATTTATAGGCTTTTGTCCCTGTTCACTCCCGGGAAGAATGCAGTGACAGGGAACTGTTCTGGAGCCGCTGAAAGTGTTCGTGTCGCTGCATGACAGCCTCGAAGAAAAGGCAAATGCTGCTGCGGAGCTCAGGAATGCTGTGGAAGAAAAGCTGTGCAAGAAACTTATTAGCATCAGCTATCTTTTGGGTGAAAGTGGTGACCTGGGCGACCATGGATATGAAAGAGCCAAACCAGAAGAAAATGCTGTCTATTACTTAGCAGGATATGTGCATAAGAAGATAACTAAGGCAATGCATTGTAAAAATTGCCAGGTCACGCTGACGGCTGCTCCTGAACACGCCAGCTCAAGTGATGTTGTTCAGAGGCACTTGACTGACCTGAGGTCGTTCAAGCCAGGATGCCTTCGCGAGCCGTCGCCAAGGCTGTACACAGTGATAAAGAAGATGAAGAGCATTGTTCACAAAGCCCTTGAGAAACGCATTGTTTTTGGTGACCTGTTCTGGGAGGTACTAGACAGTCTTGAAGAGTCCTCCGTGCCTGCAGTCGGTTGTGATGTTCACTGCGAAGAAGTCACTGCTAAAGTGATCAAGTTTTATGTCATCATGAGGATGCACTTTGTTTCCAGGAAAATGAACTCTGAAATGTTGGTAACTGCTCAAGTGCAGTCAGCGAGACAGAGAGAAAAACTGTTTTAAGTACCCATAAATTGAACGCTTTTTGCAGCAAGATTTTTTTTTTCCATCTTTCAATGGAAGCGTTTCACATTTAAAATAAATTTCTCCACAAGAGCCCGACAAATTAGTTGTTTTTAAAAATGGCAGAGTTCAACGAACAAAGCGCCGTAAAAGAAATGTACAATAAAATATTTAAACAAGCTTGTCTTTTCTTGTTCATATAAAGTTCAATTATTCGACCCTAATGAACACAACAAACAGACGATTCTTTCGCTGCACAGATTCGGCCGCAAGGCGTGTGATAGGGCGTTCAGAACACAGCTCAATACTTACGGACTGAAACAGTTTTGTCATAGATTATATTGGTGTGCAGAGCTACAACCGCAAAAAAAAACAACATATATATGGTGACACACACGAGAAGGTTGGGACGATAGGCACCTAAAAGGCGAAGTGCGCCTCGTGTAGTGCCTCGTTCAAATATCGTTGGCCCCAACCCCAGTGGTTGTACCCTTGTGTCCTCCAAGCGGAACAGCTTTTTGCCACGTATCAACAGCAGTTATGCCCTATTCTTGATTGCTCACGCCGAAAAAAAAAAGAATTTATCTGCAGGTATGGGCGCGGCGCCGCCCGTCTTTACGAGGGTGTAGCGGACGACGCGCGAGATGTGTAGAAAAGCGCGACTGCAGCGCCGTTAGTTCAAGCGAAGTCCACAATAGGCAGGCCAGCAAGCGGCGAGTATACGGTTCACCCGCCGCGGTGGCTAAGCGGTTAGGGCGCTACCGATCCGGAGTTCCTGGGTTCGAACCCGACCCCGGCGGCTGCGTTTTTATGGAGGAAAAATGCTAAGGCACCCTAGTGCTGTGCGATGTCAGTGCACGTTAAAGATCCCCAGGTGGTCGAAATTATTGCGGAGCCCTCCGCTACGGCACATCTCTCTTCCTTTCTTCTTTCACTCCCTCCTTTATCCCTTCTCTTGCGGCGCGGTTCAGGTGTCCGCCAATATATGAGAGAGATACTGCGCCATTTCCTTTCCCCCAAAACCAATTATTATTATTATTATTATACTGAGCTGCGAAACTGAAACTGTTTAAGAACGTTGATGCGGACTGAGCAAGAGCCAATAGAGGCGAGGTCGTTTGGCTTAAGAGCTGATAACTTGCAAAGTCGCCGAATAAGACATCTCGCGTTTCAATTTTTGAATGCTGCAGGTTTGCACTCGCCGACGCTCGACCACAGAGGAGACAATAGTAAATGTAGCGCATCCATTCCTAATTATTACGATGGGGAATTTTTATGAAGCAAAAGCAGCTTTGGACAAAGAGTGCCAGGCACAAGGTACGGCGCCTACACAAGTCGGGGGTAAAAGACCCATTTCCCAAGAACTTCACCACGGATAAGTCGAACACCAGGCCAGTGGAATGCCTGTACTCGTTGTGTCACTGTTGTGCACCCGGCAGTTTTAAATAAGGAATAAATTATAACTATTTACTGCAATAAATGAGTATAAATATTTAATGGTATGAAGATTTGGAGAGGGAGATCAATCAGGTGGCCTTCTTCCGCACGCTTTCTTCTTGGAACAATTAGCCCCGCTCTGTGCTCTCAGTTTTTCTTACGCAGTGGATGCAAGGCATTTAATGAATGTAAGAACTGTATGATTAGATTCTTTTCGTTCGATTCTATTCAATTGTTGGCATGCACTCGTCTGTCTAACTGACTCCATAAACAGCTGGCGCACTGGGCAAAATAAGACCAAAAATAACCGAGAATATATGAAATTCAAATGATAAACATTTTATCAGATCCTTCTTAGGGGTAACAAAGCATCATGTCATCATGTAGGCATAACAAGGCCTGTAGTACAGAGACAGTCTCACACAAAACTCGGCGCCCTTGAAATGTGCCTGCTAGACATGTGTGTTCAGTGTTTTGTAGCGAAAACTACATTGGCCAGAACTCGCTGTTTCGCCGTGCTCGCACTCGCACTGTGGTCGCACCGCACCACGTGATGAACCACGTGACAACAACTAGCCAGACAACCAGACTAACCTGGACTTGCATTCAAGATTAACCAAGGCTAACCAAGCTATATCTTAGCTTTCGCTACGTATATCCCGGCACAGCCGAGCAAAGCCACTGCCAACTTTTTTTTTACATTTAGTGCCTTGTATTTGCGTTGGCCGTTCTAGTTCAGGCAAATCATTTTTTTTATACATGTAGACTGGGTGCTTGGTAACTTTGGGGCGACCAATTAAGTGTTTCTTTATTTCACCACGCCCCATCTACTTCGATACCCACCAAGGCAATATGTGGCTATAGGAGTAAATAAATGAATAAGTAAGTAAGTAAGCAAATAATTAAAAAAATAAATGGGATAGCGTTAATGGGCTTATGGCCATGTATGAAAAATCGGTGATTCCCTACCTAACAATCATAGACCATAGGAAATCCGCATACCACTGCTGGCGCAGTGGTGCAGCGATTAAGCGAGGCGCCCCTCTGGAGCTTTGTGCGGACCAGGTTGCACTTCCCGTTCAACATCTCGCGGCCAGTAATTAATTTAGGTCCCACCTGATACGGTGGGCAGTTTGCTCACAGTCCGGTGCGCAGGTTGTGATGACGCCACAAGTTCACGTGACCTAAATGGCGCACCTGCCTCCTAGGTTGCTCCTGCAGAGATTTTTCAGGAATTTTTCGTTCACGCTCAACGAGGCTGGTGCCGGCGACTCTGCGAGATAGGCTCCTTAACGAAATCACGTTAACCAATGCATCAATAAACGGTGTTCTCATGGTCCGGCGTGTGTTTCACTGCAGCGGCGAAACCTCCCGTGCGCATCCCCTTTCCGCGTTGCTGGCTAAGCCGCCGAGTGCAATCGGCTACATTAGGTGATCGTCAGGTATTTAAATGGAAGCTGAGGACCGCTCCACCAAAAAATCGTTCTCAGAGAAAATTGGTTCTCCGGATCTTTCTGGGTATGTGAACGTTCGCCCGGAAGCAATAAAAGCCTCATTTATGGGTCAGAAAAGTTATTTTAAAAATCCTCCAGGGTCCCTGGACTTGGGGCTCTTCCCGCAACGGGCTGTGGATATGCGTTTAAACTGTTTTCTTCTTCTTCTTCTTCTTCTTCTTCTTCTTCTTCTTCTTCTTCTTCTTCTTCTTCTTCTTCTTCTTCTTCTTCTTCTTCTTCTTCTTCTTCTTCTTCTTCTTCTTCTTCTTCTTCTTCTTCTTCTTCTTCTTCTTCTTCTGCTTCTTCTTCTTCATCATCATCTTCTTCTTCTTCTTCTTCTTGTTTTTCTTTTTCGTTTTCTTCTTCCTTTTAAAACATGGCACATACCCACATGGGGGGATTGGCCAAGGTGTAGTGGCATAAACAAGGAAATTTCCATATGATACTGCGACAAAAGTTTATCACCAAGCGTGAATTCTGAAATAAGTATACATGAAAACGACAGAAGAATATTTAAAGTAAAATAACAGACAGCATTTTGGTGAAAAAAGAAGAACCCGAAAAATTTTAAAAGAATTAGCAAATCAACCTACCGGTCGCAATTATGCAATCATGGAGATTGGTTTGGTTTATGGGGTTTAACGTCCCAAAGCGACTCAGGCGATGAGAGACGCCGTAGTGAAGAGCTCCGGAAATTTCGGCCACCTGAGGTTCTTTAACGTGCACTGACATCGCACAGCACACGGGCCTCTAGAATTTCGCCTCCATCGAAATTCGACCGCCGCGGCCAGGATCGAACCAGCGTCTTTCGGGCCAGCAGCCGAGAGCCATAACCACTCAGCCACCGCGGCAGCTATTAATCATGGAGAATCCCACAAATTGAACTCAATGCAAATCTTTTGGCGCTCGCACCGAACGATAATAACTCTTTTGAATGCAGTTTCTTCCTCCTCCTCCTCCTCAACCGTCTCGCCAGTACGTGCAAACGTAGCAACATGGGGTCCGCGCAGAATTCGTTGTCGGCGCACGCATTTCAGTTGCAGAATCGGCCGATGGTATAGCGAGAGGTGTATTTCGAATTTCATTTCTAGCTTATAAAGGTGCAGCTTTCAGTGAGAGTGGTCTCTTTGTCGCTGAATGCCGTAATCTATCAATAGAGGCCAACCTAATTTTAGAGCGAAAGCACTGCTCCAAACGTACCAAGCCCGAGCAAGAATCTTGTCCTGTTCCGTGCTCCGAACTAACCCGAGCTTGTCAGAGTTACTCGGGTAAGCTCGGGTCATTTCGGAGGTCCGTCACCAGCCGTAAAAATGGGAGCCAGGTGGCGATTAATGATTGGTTGCGAGAGGTTCCTCGGGGAACATGGGTCGCACAATCTCTACATGTGGCGGCACAATCTCTACCACTGCGCTGGTAGTGGTATGAGGACTCGCCGCCATCTATGAATCTTAAGTAGAGCTTAACTTCAGACTACAATTGAAGAACGAATAGATGCTTTCTCTCGTCTACCCGGTTAAACTACGTTAACTCCCTACCACTTTTATTCTTGAGTGCCCCTTAAAACAAGTCCTCGCCAGCTACAAGGGACCAGGAACTTAAGCCGGTTGCGGCGCTCTTTGCTTGAGCGGAGTGTCTCTATTACTAGAAGTGTTGTAATCCTAGTAGTGAATAATGGTATTCCCTCTGGAAATATAAGCTGCCAGCAAGGACGCTGCAAAATGAACAACGAAGCGAAGAAAAAAGGTGGCTACTAAGGAATTAAGTTAATAAACAACATAGGTCACAAGCGGAGAGTATCTAGGTTTATCTAGACCCCCTGATCTCTCTCTCTGTCTGGAAAAAATAAGTATTTCTGATGTAGAAAAAAGAATGTGGACCCCTGCTGACTGAAACCAAACGGAGAGATCAGCAGCCGCTACGAACAAATCCGAACAGAACCGTCGCAAAATACGAAGGCAGGCATGACTCAAGGAAACTATCTAGACCCTCATACCCAACAGTTCTGGGCAAAAGCATTTTTGAGCGGGAAACCATTTCTGAACGCAATTTTTTCATAAAATGCAAGATTTCACAATAACAATCAATTTATACGCAGCTAACCCGATGGAGATCTTGCACCTTTTTTTATTTATGTTTTTGCTATCGTCAAAACTTTTCGCCATTGGTTTTTAACCCAGTTTAACTGTTGGATTCGATCGACGGAAACGCTTTAAAAGAAAGATTTTGCTACATATCGAAAGAGTGGACCATTGCCTTCGATGTATCCATAAGAGTGCCTGTTATTTTTCAATTTTAAAAATTTTCCCATTCAAAAACGTCCTATGCGAGTCTCTGGAAAAAACAATGTCTGTCTATGGCCTTTTATGAACGTATATACGAACCAAAAGAAGTGCTTATTGCCAGCTATAGAAAAATCTATGCCACTAAAGCTGTAGCTTTGGAACCATACCACTGTTTTTAGCACTGTATAGAAAAGTATATCCACATTAAACTGCGGCAATAAATAGACATAGGAAAGGTTTATAGCTATTTGAGCCAATCACCTATAGCCGGCCATGGGACATTTTTGTATGGGTTTGTCCGAGAATGTTGAATATGGTCGTGCGGACAGCACCCGAGGAACTCGGATCCTCCGGCATGCCTACAACCTACGTGTCGCGCGTGAAGTCAGCAGCGGCACCCGAATGCGACCCGTTAAATGTACCCCCCTCCCCCCTCCCCGAGGCACAAGAGACGGTTTTCAAGCAAGGGGGAAAGCGCCAGTATCCCTCCATTAGGCACGCGACCCACGTTTGGTCGCGGATGCCTCGTAAAGTAAACGCTTAGGAAGCGACCCGCCAAGAAGACCGCCACGCAAAAAGCGCGCTTCGAATCTCGTTCACGGCGCCTCGAGCTCTCTTGTCGCATCGAACGCTGCATCCGCGCGCGTCTGGCTCAGCGCTTCCCCGTGAGATGCGAGTTTCGATAGTGCATAGGCGACTACGGACGGAGGGGGACTTCCGACTCGCCTGCCTCTACTCTTTACGGCTGGCTCGAGGACGTCCTCAAGGTCTCTGTCTTTTATTTTCATCCGGGGCTAGGAAGAAACGTAAAACGCCTTAAAAAGAGTGCACGCGGATTATGAGAGGTATCTTCGAACTTCTCCCTGTTTTTTCTTTTTTGCGCGGGGCGCTATCTTTAGATAACGAAGGTGTTCGAATGCTCAGCGTAGCCGCTTCTGATGGAACGGACGTTGCAGAGCGGATGAGAATGGTGGGGATAGAAAGTGAGGAGAAGGAAAGCTTCCAGGTAGGAGTTGTCATGGAAACATATATTAGCGCAATGTTCTGCGACGCATAGATATCAGAAGAAAAGGTGGGTGAGGGAGATATGAGTGCACTAACCTGGCACTGACCTTATTTCGGAGGACGTCTGCTAACCCAATGAAGGAACATTGTGTTGCTATCTCGGAAAGTGACTGCATAACCTCGGCCTGCAGGCTCTGTCCTGCAGTTAATTCACTTGAAGGTCTTCGCCTGCCAAATGAAATCTTTGGTGAAGACACGGAATAATGATCCTAGTACCTCTCCTTGGTAATTAGGTTCTGCTGTGTTATTAAGACCATGAATTTTATGATAATTGACTGAGGACCTTAACATGTTAAGTATACCTGTAGATCCGAATATAGCATGAAGAACTGCAGGGTATTAAAATGTTCTAGAAAAGAATAACATTTATAATGTGTTCTAAAGCACATGTATGTAGAAAGTGAGCGCGTCTAATTATATTTAAATTATACGGACCATAACAATAAAATTAGTGAGAAAAATTCAGTACTTCTGAAACAGCCTGCTACACTATGAACAATGACTCATCGGTATCTTACAAAATGAAAGTATATGCACAATGTTTATGGTTTATGGAGGTTTAACGCCCTAAAGCGACACTCGCTATGGGGGACGCCGTAGTGAAGGGTTCTGGTAATTTCGACCACCTGGGGTTCATTAACGTGCACTGACATCGCACACTACTACACGGGCCTCTAGAATTTCGCCTCCATCGAAATTCGACCGCCGCGGCCGGGATCGAACCCGCGTCTTTCGGGTCAGCAGCCGAGCGCCATAACCACTCAGCTACCGAGGCGGCTCGTATATGCACAATGTGCCAGTGTTATACTGTGCACATGTCGTTATCGCCATATGGGTCGTGAGCTTATGGGCTAACGAAAAATTGTTACTTGTAACTACTGGCCCGGTCACAGTAGGTCGTCAGTCGGCCGGCTTCGTCTGCCAGTTCCTGTGCTGTCGTAATGTCAGCGTCTACGTGACACTATGCCGACTCAAGCCATCGGCTCATAGTGGGCGCCGGCGTGGTGTCGATCTCAATATGAATTTTGACCAATAGTCCGCCCAATTCGCAGTAACACTAACGAGGCAGTCCGCGAGACTTCCCGCCAAATCTGCACTTTCTCACCCTCTCTCTTGTTTTCTTTCCATTCTTCACCGGAAACCAATGATGCCTATTGAATGTAGTCACACAATTGAAAGCACGACTATGGGCACGATGAGGCGCTGACATCGAAATGATCGTACTGGGCGGCAGCGGCTGGTGAGGCTAAAAACCAGAGCTCATAAAATGCGAAAATTAACGTTTAGATAACCTAGAATTTTAAGAAAAGAAACAAAAACAAAAATAAGCAAACGCAATGTGCACTCGTATTCGAACCAATGACCTTTAGCACCCCCGTAGTAAGCTTTTGCCTTACTGCAGCTGTTCTTTGTGTCCCAACTCCTTATTGCACCTAATAAACTACTCTCTCAAACACGCTTGGATGCCTTCTGAGTGGAAGCTGTCCAAGGTGATCCCTTTACTTAAAAATCAGGGTGGAGGCTATGAATTGAATAATATTAGGCCAATTTCTTTAACATCAAACGTGGTAAAGTTGATAGAAAGGGTGTTACTAATTCGGGTGTCAGCCATTGTGGACCGCAAAAGTATACTCAGCCCGTGCCAACTCGGTTTCCGGCCACGGTGTTCGATATGGAATGTACATGCTGATCTTGAGAGCAGAATTCTCCTTGCTCGTCGTCAACGCCTGGTCGCGGCTTTGGTTACGTTAGATGTCGCCAAAGCTTACGACAGTGTAGAACACTCCATCCTGATACATAGGCTACAGTCTCTTCAATTCCCAGATTATATAGTTGCATGGATATCTGCATTTCTTCATAACAGGGAATTCTTTTGCGTCCATAATGGTGTTCATTCAGAGAGGTATAGACAAACGCGAGGTGTACCGCAAGGAGCTGTTCTTTCTCCTGTGCTCCTTAAAATTCTGTTAAGCTCAATTCCTCTCCACCGCCATGTACGCACTTACGTCTATGCGGACGACATTGCGTTTTTTGCTGCTGCGCCGGATATACATTCTCAGTATGGTCTGTTGCAGTCATATTTGAATACACTTGAGCACTGGTTGAGCGCATTACACCTGAAGTTAAATGTTGGCAAGCGCGCCACTCTTGTTTTCCCTCTATTCCCTCCTGTAGTGGTCTCTCTCACTTGCCAGCTAAAAATAATACCGCAGGTTCAATCCATAAAATACCTAGGGGTCATTTATGACAACAAACTCACCTGGCGACCTCACATTGACCATGTCGCGGCGAAAGGGGCTTGTGCCGTGGGTATGTTACGGAGATTATGTCATCACCGGTACGGCATGCGCAGAGATGCGCTATTAATGATCTACATAATGTATGTCAGGCCAATTTTAGAATTTGGATCAGTGTTGTTTTCAGGCTCGGCTACATATAAACTTCGCCCTCTCGTCCTTTTAGAGAGGGAAACACTTCGCATGTGCCTCGGCCTTCCAAAATTTGTGGCTATCAATGTGCTGTACCTTGAAGCCCGCATTCCGTCTCTCTTATCACGACTTCAATTTTTAACTGTGCAAACTTACCTCAGGATCTATGAATCCCATTTCCACCGTTCCCAAAGCATTTCCTGTTCTCAGCCGACCTCCTTTTTTGGTGTCCCTGGTCTCGTTTCAATTCCCCTCAGGTAGTGTTTGTGCAAAGATTACTTCAGCCTTTAGATGTAAACATTTATGATATCCTTCCTGCGCTTCGCAATGGGGCCGCTATCCACATTGTTTTCGACGACATATTCCCAAAAAATGCAAAACTTTTGCCACCGTGTATTCTAAATGGTCTTCTAGAAGATCATCTGAGGACCCTACCTACAGATATAGCAATAGCCACTGATGCATCGCAATGCAATGAAAAAGCAGGTGTGGGAATATTTTGCTCGCATTTAGACTGGTCCTTTTCTCTGCGCCTTCCAGATTTCACCCATATTTTTCAAGCAGAGTTTCTAGCAGTTGTACTTGCTCTACGCAAGCTAGACCCCTCTATTACAGCAGTTGCAGTAATTACTGATTCTTTATCTTTGTGTTCGTCCCTCGCTGAACATGTTGACGGTCCCATTTTATCAACTTTCTTATCCCTACTTCCTCCGCATTTGAGCCTTGTTCATTTAGTATGGGTTCCCGGTCACAGCAGTGTGACAGTAAATGAGATTGCTGATAATCTCGCAAAGGCTTCCCTCAGCGGCCCCGTGTTGCCAATCATCCCGGCTACAGCCTACATTACAGCATCTAGATTTCGGCGACGTGCGTTTTTAAGCACGCAAGACACATCACTTTTAACATCGGCGGATTATGAGCACCTTAAATATTATTGGAACAGGAAAATTTGTTGCTCTCGGCAGCTTGAAGTATCACTGACGAGGCTGCGCTGCCGCATCCCCCCTCTAAATTTCTATTTACACAAGTCGGGTTTGGCGCTCTCTCCCCTTTGTGCATTTTGCCGTGAGCCTGAATCTATTTAACATTTTTGGCTGTATTGTCGCCGATTCAGCTCTCTGAGAAAACGGTTGCTGGAGGAGCCCTTGCAGCATCTTGGCCTTAGTTTGAGCAGCCCGCTCTTGCTATCATTTGGCGCCACCACATTTGGGTTCAGCCACAGATCTGTTTGTACCGCTGTTCTAAATTTCCTGATAGAATCTCACCGACTGCCTTGCTAAGTGTTCCAACCTTTTCTTTTCTATCAATTATTACATTTTGACTAAATCATTAATATTTAATCCCTCTCTTTATTATTATTCTTAAAATTTTAAAATCAAAACACTCATCCCTTTTCTGTTCATGACGAAAAATTCACCGGTGTTGCGCTCCCACGTGCTTTTCCTTTTTGTTAACTGCGTTCAGGTGAATAGCCACCCGATTCTTGACCGATCCCCTAGTGTGGGTATGTGCCATCTTTTGATAGGCTAACAACAATAATGTTATCAGTTTGAACCCAACAATTATGGGCAATAGCATTTTTGAACGGGAAACAGTTTATGAATGCGGTTTTTTCATATAATACAAGATTTCAGTATAACAATCAATATATCCGTCGTCCACCCGACGTCAGTCTAATTTTTTTTAGCTCTTAGCGTTTTTGCTGTTGTAGAAAGCATTCCCCATTGGTTGTCTACGGCAGAGTTAACTGATCGATGTTATGAATGGGAACGCATTAAATTAAAAAAAAATCGTTACACTTCAGAGGAATGGACCATTACCTTCCATATTTTCGTAAGGGCACCTACAATGATCCAATATTCAACGTTTTTGTACAACAATGTTGGGAATATGTGCACTTTACACACAACCCTCAGGCACCACGCAATGTGTGGTTCCTGGCAGAACCTGTCTCCAAAGAGAAAATTTTGCAGTGATCCACCTTCCTCCTACAATATATAAGGTGCTTGCTGAGACTCAAGCAAATCGGTTACTAAAATAAGGGAGGGGAACTATCGCCTACCTTCGGAGCTGTGTCGCTGACACTAGCGACAGCTTTGGCCGAGCAGCTAATTTCAACACAGAAAACTAGCATTGCAGCTGTACCAGATACCCAGGTGGTCGCAACTGTTCCGGAGACTTATATACTACGCACCTCTTTCTCCCTGTCTTCTTTCACTCCCACTTTCTTACGGCGTGGTTCCGGTGCCCACTTACATGTCACCGACAATTAATGCGCCATTTCATTTCATTGAAAAAACCAGTCTTCAGTTTTCAGCTAATCGAAGGTTATAAAGTGATCATAGACCTTAGATATAGGATATCACCTGACTCCAATGAAAGATTTCTTCTTCCTTATTGTTGTTTGTATTGTAAAACAAGAAAGAGAAATGGAAACACAAAAATTATGGAGGGAACAACCTCCGTAAAGTGCTAAGATGACTTGGCATCTAGAAAGATTTTAGCATGCATGAATCGTCCGGGAGAGGAGAATACTGTGATTGTAGATACACACATTAAAGAGTTTATGTAGCTTGCGCTGATGTTCAGAAAAGTATGTGAACACGGATATCATCACTCAAGTCAAATTTTAAACTGCCATCCTTCTAAACCCAAATGCTATAAGAGCCAACCACAAAAATGAGATGGCATTTCAAGATGACGAAGTTTGCAGCAAATAACAGAATTTGTTGAGGTGAAAATCATAGATCAGTCTTGACTGTACTCGGGAGCACATCAGCAATAAGCAATTCATCCCAACGATGAAAGAAGGCATACTCAATCAACTCTGGATTTATATAGAGTAAACAGCTCGTGGTCCAAGGCGGGAAGTAGTCCTTCTTTTCTAGCTACGGCTTCGCCGGCAATGTGGTTGTGTGGAACGTAAAATGATTTTAAGCGATAACGTAAGAAGCTTGCTGTGCAGAAAATCCGGTGCCCGCCATCGTCCTGCGTGTTGCGGGAAAGATCCAAGAATATAAAAAAGGCTGAATAAATAAGTAAATCATAAAGGGAATGGCCGCAATTGGGGTTCGAACCCAGGCCCTCTGCGGGCCAGGCGGGCACGGAACGCATAGGCCACGAAAGGTCTTTTTTTTAATGGTATTTATTACACCGAAAGTATGTTCTATTTACATGAACTATATATATAAAGCTTTCGGGAAACGCCGAGAAAGTCATCTCAAAAAGACACAACAACGGAGCACTAGGCCGGAGGCAATGCTGAGAACATCACCAAGAGGGAGTGCCACTCCAGTTTAAAGTCGGTCTGATCATACACTTCCCTAAAATGAACAATCATTTGGCAGAAATGAGATTATGTCGAAGCAACTGATTCACAGCTCCATTCCATCATTTTAGCTTCCCATAGCATGTGTTGTCCAATCAGAAAAAAAAATTCATCAACATATCGATGTCCGGTAAAGTATCGTATGGTATGTGAGGTCAATTAATTCGCCTTTTCAAGGTTCGTTGTAACACATCCCAGAACAGAATTACGTCTTTACAAGAGATGAAGCAATGGCCGCCGCGGTGGCACAGTGGTTATGGCGCTCCGCTGCTGAGCCGAAAGACGCGGGTTCGATCCCGGCCGCGGTCACATTTCGATAGAGGTGAAATTATAGAGGCCCGTGTACTGTGCGATGTCAGTGCACGTTAAAGAACATCATGTCGTCGACGAAATTTCCGGAGCCCTGATAGGCTGAGTCTCTTTGGGACCTTAAACGCACGTCAGCCATGCCAATAGATGCCGCAAATTTCAATTGTTTGAGGAGTCAGGGTCATCACACAAGCGGCAGTTCACAGATGTCACAAAAATTCCCTTTTTCTGAAACCAAGCCTTCGCGGGGCGACATTTCCGTATGGAACTTCTAGAAGAAAGTCTTAGGGCACGGTGAAAGTAACATTTTTCGCACCAGCGTAAGGACATCGTGCCCTGGCAATCCAAAGTATAATGAGCGGTAAATAGGGGGAAGGCAAAGCATCGAAATAATGTCTTCGTGCAATTGTTTTCGCGACACTGAAAGTAAGAACTCTGCTGAAAAACGGACTGCCAAAAAATGCACAGCGAAATGTACCTCGTGCATAAACCAACATAATAAAGGATGGTCAGAGGAGTCATAGAGGACACAATCAGTGTGGGTTAAGCATTAACTAAATTTGTCTGCAAAAATTCGTGAAGTATCGGGTAACAAGTGTGGGGGAAATACATAAAACGCTAACAATCTGCCGCACATAAAGATGGACTAAACCTAGCCCACCCGCGCTGACAGGCTATAAAAGGTAATCACGTCGCATAGGTTGAATGTAAGAACTGCAAACAAAAGTTGCAAAGACTCTGTTGAAGTGATGCTGTTGAGAAATGCTGGAAAAGTGAATAATCTGCAAGACACAGTAATTTTTTTGTTGCTAGAAACAAGTTACAGACGGTAGACTTGCTGAGTATTGACAGACCATGTGGGACAAATGTCTGAGTATATTATAAAGCCGATACCCGATCTTTCCAATAGCTTTTGCTGCGCCTGTAGGCGCTTAACGGTACGCCTAGGTACACACAACTGATCGCTAGTATTGGAACGGTCCATCTTGGCACCCGAAAGTGTTCCAAACTGCTCAGTTAAGCGCCACGAAGGGTGGTTGGCTCTAGCGTGTGAGAGGGGCATTTATTGAACGCGTTATGGTGTGCATGACTTATTAACGTCTGTTAGGAAGTTTACTTAGGTTATAGTAAGTAATAAAAATAACACCGAACATAAATATGCTAATTATGCGTCAGAAATTACGCGGAATGAAAAGGCGGTGTTATGGTGCTATGGTGAGTAAGTAGTGACGCCGTATGTCGTACTCTGTAACCTATAAAAATATTGGTGATTGATAATCGATACTGTGATAGCTAATTGAGACTGTAATCCGTGACCGTGATCGGTAATAGATTGAGGGTTGGTCATCGGTGAGAAATGAAAAACAAAACGAATGAAAAGAGAAAAAAATGGCACTGCATTAACCTGGCCAACCCGGGAATTCAGCGAAAAGCAAGGACGCTTGCTAAGCGTCTGAGGCTCGTCCATGGCAGCTCCGCTACACGATCGCGACAGCCGTTCTATATGTATACCGACACGACCACGTGGCTATAACGTGGTGTCACATGGTCTTACGACACCCCCATCGGATATCATCGCGTGGCTTCACATCACCAAATCGGATGTTCTTAAGGTCAAAGGTCAACCCGAATGTCACCCAGTGTCAAAGGTGAACTAAAGATCATGGGTCAGGGTGAGGGGTCAAGGGTCCGACACCATAACTGTACCGCATATGCTCATAGACTGCTATCCTTGGTTGGGATGAAGGTTGTCCAAGGTCATCGTGCTGCCTGTCCGAAGACTGCTTTACCTAGCGTAGTGAAGCATTTCGCTTCAAACAATCTTGTCAGACATTCATGAGGAAGATACTCTAGACTGGAACGCGCGTTACACGAAATTCAACGTTTCCTTTGGTTTGCTCCTTTTTCAAGCAACATGGAAATCTCTAACCACGGAATATTATTTCACTGCGTGGAAATTTTGTGCGGCAATCATAAAAGTGGTGAAGCTTCAGCGCCTACTTAAAGTCATACCCAGCAATTCTGGACAAAAGCATTTATGAACGGGAAACTTTTTATGAACGCACTTTTTTCATATAATGTAAGATTTCCCTATAACAATCAACGTATCTGCAGATAATCCGACGGTAGTCTTGAATTTTATTTCTATTAACGTTTTTGTCATCGACAAAAGCGTTCCCAATGATTTTCAATGGGAGTCTTAATTGTTCGATGCGACCGATGGAAACACTTTAAAATAAATATCTCGCTACATATCAGGAGAATGAAACATTACCTTCAATATTACCGGAAAAGTATCTTACAAATTTTCAATTTTCAAAACTTTTTTCCGAAATCGCTGAACATGTCTGTTGCAGCTGTTTTGATCGAACGCCGAGCGAATGTTTACCTTCTGATTTCCATATACTACCGATGCTGAAGAATGACTGCATAAGCTCGTCTGATGGTGACCGCATATGAATGTGTGCCCTTCCCTGAGAAGATTATATAAGTTTTAGAATACTCTAGATCGTATATTTCGCTAATTGCCACCAGAAGAGTTCGCTGTGGAGTTGGCTAATAACAGGCTTGTTGACCTGTTTTGAATAATTTTGTGGTTATTTACGTTGTTTTAATGCGAAAGCATTAGACGTTTTTAGGATACCGGAGACGTACTACCGGAGGCGTATACCGGTTTACCGGACCCCTCTTGCGCATGCGTAGTGACGTTGTTGGGGTGAGGGGGACCACGGCGCGTGCTCAAGAGGGGTCCGGTAAACAGGTATACGTCTCCGGTATGCTAAAAACGTCTATTATATGGTAATGTAGCGTCAGCAAAATGTGTCCGCAAATTTTGTCAGCACGATTATATCATTCTGTAGAGATAATTGTGAAAAAGTTTGATTGTATTAGTAGTGCTTGAGTAGATATTGAAATGGAAAAAGTTTGTTTGATGAGATGTAATTAATTAATTAATAAAAAAATGAAAATAAATGCTGTCTTTGAAGCAGGTTTTGTGTGACTGATTTGGTGAAAAAAGATGTAAATCTATGAGAAAGCTTCTTTAGTATAAAGATAACATAAAAAAAAATAAAATGAGTTGAAAAAGAAAAACAAATCAAATGAATAACCAAAATTTAAATTAATTAAAAAGATGAAATGAAAAAAGAAGGGAGAAAGAGCGGAAAAGGAAAGGCTTTTGCATTTCTGCTTTAAAGAGGCCAGTGCAATCCTGCAATTTTTCTGTACTGGAGTCTGCATCATTCCTGCTATGTCTCACGTATGGGAAAGCAGTACTTCTATATAAAGGCCGCCGCGGTGGCTGAGTGGTTATGGCTCTCGGCTGCCGGCCCGAAAGACGCGGGTTCGATCCCGGCCGCGGCGGTCGAATTTCGATGGAGGCGAAATTCTAGAGGCCCGTGTGCTGTGTGATGTCAGTGCACGTTAAAGAACCCCAGGTGGTCGAAATCTCCGGAGTCCTTCACTACGGCGTCTCTCATAGCCTGAGTTGCTTTGGGACGTTAAACCCCTATAAAACCAAACCAGTACTTCTATATAAAATAAATAATTAAAATAAATAAATAAATCTGTATGCGCTTCCCAGCGTGCAGTCTAGAATGAAGTCAGCTGTTACAACAATATTGTGCATAATGCGATCGTGCATAAACTACTAATATATAACTCAATTTTCACTAGTCATATAACCTACGCTCATTTGGCATAGGGAACCATAACAGATGCGAACATCAGTAAGATACAAGTGCTGCAAAAGAAAGCCCTTCGGATTATAACTAACCTTCCATATGACTCACATGCTACACATCTATTCGCTGAAATCAAAATTGTGCCAGCGAAACGGATGTATGAATACATGCTCGTGCTTCAGTACATAAAAGAAAGACACCCACTACAATGCTACAAGGAATTGCAAACCTGAGCCCAAATGCAAAAACAAGACCACTTCGCCGCATCCCACCTTGGTACATTTCGCCCAGCCGTACGAACTATGGGCAGTAAAGGATCGAACATCCGCTACCGTATACTCTGAACAAAACGCTCTCCTTAAACATCCATCCCCATTCCCTTACAGCTAAAAAATGGAAACTGTAATGCCTCGCATAAATTTCACTTTTTGATGCCAAATTTCTTTCATGCAGTTGCTTGTATTTTTCCTTAACTCTTGTATTTTTTGTGACCACAGTTTTTCTTGCAGTTTGTGCTTCTGCATGTCACTTCACATCCATTTTTTTTTCAGTTGGAAAACGACTGTTTAAAAGTTATTGTCTACATGCTCTGTATAGCTACGTGATAAACTTCCTTGTTCATTCTGTATGTCTTTAACAGTTTTCTTTTTCTCTCGAATTGGTGAGTTTCTGTTCAGTCTAACAAAATGCGCCACTCCTGCCGCCGCCATTGTCAGTAACGGTGGCGCGGTTCCCGTCAAGCTGACGATTTTTGTTGGCTTTTTTGCTGCGCTCCTAGCTCTATGATGTTCAGCTGAATAAACTGAATTAAAAAAAATTGACCGCAGTTCCTTAATTCATTCACGCGACGCTGGACACAACCCGTCACGAGAGCGGATGGTGGTTGGTTCGACAGCCAATCGTCCGGTACCCATCGAAAGAAATGAGTACAAGCGTTTGATGAAACGGTTTATTGATTGCATGGAACGCGAATTCGCACGCTCACTGAAGCGACCAATTCCAGGCCACAACAACAGCCTTTCGTCCCACCGAAGCGCGGCCTTGTGGTAGAGCATCCGCCTCGCATTCGGGAGGTGCTGGGTTCGATCCCCAGTGCCGCCGGGTACCCACCGGTAATACAATGGGTACAAGGTTTCCCCGGGCATGGTGCTCGGCTATATTGGGGTGAGATGCTTGAGAAAAAAGCCTTGACCCGAGTTGCCTTGACGGATCAGAGATAAGTTCCGCCGTCAAACAACCCTAAATCCGCCTCGTGCGGTAGAAGCCCATTTGTAGCCCTTTTTTTCTGGTGGCGCAGCATGCCGAACTCTCTTCTAGGACTGAGAGACATTCTCATCTGCTCGAAGAGCTAACTAATTTAAACTTCTTCGAACTGGCGAAACCTGTAGATCATCTAATCTTAATCATGAACCAACTTTGCAGGCTGAGTGTTCGAAACAGGTTTTGCCCCCCGTAGGGTGCAGCGGGGTTTGCGGAGCATCTTCCAAGCACACACCCCTGAGGAAGCCGGGCGCCGAGCCGGGGGAAGCTTGTACCCATTTTTACCGGTGGGTTTTCAAACCAACCACCTTCCGCCGCAGGGGCGGACGCCCAAGCCCCTATAGACCACGAAGCGACGCAATTTGCCCTGCTCGAGACCATTCAGCCAGGCAAACCAAAAGCGTGACAATGTAGCCTCAGCTGGGGAGGGACATGATTATTGGAGGGATATGGCATCATGATTACAATGATGACGATGAATTTAAAAGGACTACAACCTCTGCTCATGAAAGGGGGTGCATATTAAGCGGGGGCCTTCTGCAGGCAGCGGCACATATTTCGCCATTAAGTCATCGAAGTGGCATGCCTTTCTTGTCTGGGCCAAAGTTTCGTTTCATGATTTTAGAGCTAGCTTCTTCTGACAAATGGCATCTCCTAGTCAAGACGTTGTGCTTACCTTATTCGGCAAGGTGGGGTTTATTTTGAGAAGCTTCGGAACGGGAGCAGGGCCAACGGCTGTCCAAGATCAGCCAGTCCAGACTGAAGCGTGCACTGGGCGGTGGCCACGGGCTCCCGCGTATGCCCGTCTTCTACTGAATGGTTAAGACCAGGGAAGGAGTTGCGACTTACCCCCCAAAAAAGGAGAAGCATGCATGCTTCTAACCCACTGTTCTTGTATTTTTTTTCATGATGTATATGTTCTAATTTTCTTGAAACCGGAGTAGAACAGATTGTAACGAGGAATTTGGCGAAGCTGCTAGCTGCAGCCCCTAGGTATTGCGGTCTATGCCGTTCCAGTGGGAGAAGCTGGGTTTTTACAGCTGATCTCAGAGATAATGGACTGGGTTTTCCACAGGATTTAGGTTATCGACGGTCCCCCGCACACGCAAAAGGCAGCGACGTTTTGATGTCTCACCTAATATATCTATGTGTACTATACTTCTCAGCGAAAGCGAGGGTGCAGAGGTAGTAGAAATAGTTGTGACGTATTCTTTGAGAGGTAATATTAGAAAGGGCGACAGTGTCTTTAAATAATTAACTAATCGGTAATGTATGAAGATATGGGTTCATATTGCAGAGAGATCCCAGAGGGTAAGCGAATGAATAAAAGGTAACATCAGCGGTTGCAATAGTAGAAATTAAACGTAAATTAATCACGAGGATGCATAAAAATTCGGGAGAAGAATATAGCATAAACGCATCAGAAATGCACACAAGGGCACATCCAATAATATTCGGCAGATTATTAAAATAACACACCAAATATTCATCACAATGTACCGCTAGATAATCGTTACAATGATACACCGGCTAACTCATTGCAGATTTACGCACAAGCTGCAAGGCAGAATATCGGCGGCAAATTTTCTATGTGACCAAAACAAAAATTCATGATATGGTTTCACCAGGAACTGACAAGAATGCATGATAAACCCACCAGAAATGCAGGCAGCAAGTGCGCATGATGAAATATGCAGGAAACTTTGTGTGGAAATTCAACAAGAACTTCGCAAAAAATCATCATGAAATTATAAGAGCGCTTCACGTGATGCGATTCAATGAGAATGCTGCAGGAATTCAATGATTTTTGTTATAAGGGGAAGTATTAGCCCAAAAATGTGCAGCATGGGCTGAAAGCTATAGCACACGACCAGCTTCACTTGCGTTGCTTGTGTGGAGGCTCTAACCCCACCGATATAATACACAGCTTCGAACAACGCGCTAGCATAGCAAAAAAAGTTACCAAAAACTCTTTGAAAACATGAGCAAACCATCCTGTTCGGCCTCTAAACACGTATATATGTGGTGGATTTGAAGAAAATAAACCAGCGCAGCCAAGGTCACGCACATAGCTCGGAGAGAGGCAACAGAGCCCGTGTGAAGGTTGAAGGACTACAGGTGTCTAATTTCCGCTGCATGTTTTTTTGGTGATCGCCTAGGACCACTGAATAATTTATACTTGAATTACTTCTCTCGCACTTTTTCGGTTTCATCAACCCAACGATGGTTACGACGTGTAAGGTGTTGTTAGGTGACGCCAGGCATGAGAAAAACTCCAATATAGCCACTGATACGTCGTTTTCTGTCATTCCAGCTCTTGAAGTCACTGGTGTAAAGGTTGTAGTGAATTGAAACCAGGTATCACCGATTATATTGCAGTCTCTTTATTCCCCACGTGATATTAACATCCATAACACGTGAAGACCATCTTTCCGTTGTTGAAATTAAGACCAAAACAGCATCAAGAGAAATTTAATTGTACATCAGTTAGTGGCCGTATGGGGAATGCGATAGGGCGAACGAAGTATGTATACTGAACAGCTCTGGACAAAAGCATTTTTGAGCAGGAAACCGTTGATGAACGCAAATTTTGCATATAACGTAACATTTCTCTTTAACAATCAATATATCCGCAGATCACCTGACGGCAGCCTTTCATTTCTTTTCTATTAACTTTTTTGCTACAGTCAAAAGCATTCACATTGGTTCTCTAGGTAGTCTTAACCATTCGATGAGACCAATGGAAACACTTTAAAAAATTTGTTACATATCTGAATAATGGAGCATAACAGAATCTTGCAATCCATAACAAAATCTTGAATTTTTCAATTTTCAAAATTTTTATCCGAGAATGTTGGACAAGAATACCTAGCCCGTCATTTGAGAGAGGAAAACACGCAAGCATGAATGTTGTGTCAGCAATACACCCTGGCCAATCCCCCGCCATGGGCATGGGCCATTAAGCCTGCGGACATCATCATCATCATCATTATGGTGTCTGTACTCCTTTAACGCAGGGCACCCTCCACCACGAAGAAGAAAAACCTAACACAAGAAGGCCAAGAGTACGGTGCGTCACTTTGGCCGGCAGATTCAATCTTCTAGATGCCGGAGAAAAAACCTCCTGGCAGTGACTAGTCGTCCGCTGAATGCCAGAGGCGAAAAATGAACCCGTTTCCGGCAGCCTTCGCACCAGAGCGCGTAGCTTCCAGGCTGCCCGAGAAAACAGAATGTGGGACAAGATCCCGGGGCAGTCGGTGAGTAGTCCGGCATTGGAAATGTAGACATACAATATGGCGCCGAACGAATGCCGGTGACGTCATGTTAATGCCCGGGAAACATTATTACAGCTATGACATCAACGCAGTAAAATTACAGTACCCGCTGCTCATTTATGTTTTCTATGAGTGTTCGAATGGAAAGAGAGTATACTCTGCGCAGTAACACGATAAGCTTACATTCGTATGCATTGGATGTGGATGTTTGCTTCTCAGCTGCTTGCGAAAGAACACATTACATTTTGCAGATGTTGTGACCTTTGTTGCATATTTTCTTTTTGCGCATGCTGCTCTCTGCTATCGTCATTGCTGCAGACACCTAAGTTACTTCAGTGGGGCTGAAAATAATTACCCGCTGCAGAGGCTGCATGGTTAAGGCGCTCGGCTACTGAGCCGGAGTTCCCGGGTTCGAACCCGACCGCGGCGGCCGCCTTTCGATGGACGCAAAACGCCCAAAGGCGCCGCGTGTGCTGTGCGATGTCAGTGCACATTAAAGATCCCCAGGTGGTCGAAATTATTCCGGAACCCTCCACTGCGGCACCACTTTCTTCCTTCCACTCCCTCCTTTATCCCTTCCCTTACGGCGTGGTTCAGGTGTCCGCTAAGATGTGAGACAGATACTGCGTCATTTCCTTTCCCCAAAGGAAAACCAATTCTCATTCTGGTTTTCTTAAAATGTAACTTTCCCTTTATATATCACTTATTCTCTGATATTTTTAAAGCAGCTAAATACTTGCTTGTCTGAGTCTCTTTGCTTAAGAGGTTTGAATGTGCTCGTCTTGCTTGTACTCCTTGTATCACGCTTTCCGATACTTTATATTATACCTGACTAATACCGCGCTTCAGAGAGACGATCAATAAGTCCTCTAAAAGTCGGCTTCGTACAGCTGGTCACAATTCTTAAGCCACGCTGCAAAATAAGCATTACTCCTAATTATTACGTTTAATTTCAGCTAGGCACTGTCATGAGGAAGAATCACGATATTTCAGCTCTGGTTCAGCTCCCGGGAAAACTTCATCGCCCAATCTATCAATGTGCTAAAATACCTATGTTATAGCGATGTTACTTTTTTTTTGGTTTAGCATAACAGCAGTACGCGTATTTAAGGATTTTTTATCTATAGTTTATGAAACGAGAGAAGTAACCATTGGAAGAGCATTTTCCTAACCTTAGTTAAACCTATAAACATTTATCTTACTTTCGCTAAACAAGTAGAGTAACCATGCAATTTCAATCCCATCATCTGCGGGAGAACACTACTTTAATGACAACTTCAAATGAAAAGGGGTCAATGAGGGCGGCACTTGAGCACTATAATCGAGCTAATGCATAGAACTCGCACACTGGCTTTTGAACGGATCCCGTGTCGGCAAGTTTTGGTGGCCACCCTATAAGGGGGATTCCCATGAGGAATACGGGTAATACTGTGCTTTCCGAAGTATTGGGTCTTTGGATGTAATTAATGGCATGTGCCACAGGAAAGATTTATGGGAAAACTCTGCTCGTTCAACAGCATAATTGATGTAAAAAGAATGAAAAGAGTCCAGTAATACTACGCTCGAAATATGTTTGTCATGTATTTGTAGTTACGATTAGAATAATATATTAGCATTTAAAGCAGAACATTAGCGCAACGTTTAATTTGAATTTTAAAGAAAAATTTTGCGTACAGCAGTAACCATGATTTCTTAGTCTTTAAGATAATAGCAGAATTTAAAGTGCAGCAGCTAGTATACATAATATTTAGCTTCGACTTTAAACACTATTTTGCAGTGCAACATATATTTTGTTCTTGTTAAATGACGTTCCAGTGAAACATGCAACGCTTCTGCAACTTGTACAACAATTTTTTAACATTGTTATAGTGTTTGGTGCTACATTGGTATATCATCAGTCATTAGCTCACGAGCAAAATTAAGGCCTTCGTACTCGATAACAAACAAGTTCACGACTGCCTGTAAAACGAGTGCAACATTTATTCTGGGATCTAAACATCTGACAAACAAATGATTACTAAGACACCTACACATGTTTAAATTATTAAACTCCTTTAATTTAGCCTACACACGAGTTGAACATCAAGCTAGCAAGAAATGCGGGGCAAATCAACAATCTGCTTCAGCGCTCCCAAATATTAAATGGCGGTCTGAGGCGAGTACTGCGGGTAGAGGATGCCTTATCCGAAATGTCTGCCGAGTTCCACGTAAGATGTTCGTACTAGCAAGTGCCTACAAACCATCCTCTTTTTGTTCCATATTTTAAATTCCTTAGATAAAAACTTTGCACTGAAAATAGGTGGAACAGGGACAAAACTAGTATTGTTCGAAAAAGTAGTACCAGGTCTACAACTTAAGAGCGCACAACTTGATTCACAGCAGGCTAGATACGAAGCAATGTTTTCAAGCAAGATCACTTTCTCGAGACTTCAGGAAAAATAACGATGCTTTCAATCACGAGCAATATTTTACCTCACTGCATTTATAAGTTGATTTAATAATTTAAATAAACAATGCTATTACGAAATATCAGCATATGAATATCACAAGGAGCAAAAAAAAAATCATTTGCTCCGTTGAAGAGTCGACATGATTGTGCCCTTACGAAACCGAAGCAAAACTTCTTCCTCAGTTGCGTGCTCTGCAGAGAATTGATTGGAAAACAACCATGTTATCCTAGTCCCCAATTGCAGATGTTTGTTTCACAAGCGACTTCACGTCACTTTTAGAGAATGTGGCTCCACGTAATGACTTTAGGTTATTTGCCTCCATCTCTTCTGAAATTGGTACGGGCGGAGCATTAATATTTTCCAAGGTAGAAAGGCCCAGAACTGGGGCAGTTTCTAGCTGTTTTCAACAGAGTAGATTGTCGCCGGTAGTCGAGTAACAAAATGAAATCGGTTTGGCGAAACAACTTCATTTTGGCCATCCAGCGATTTAGACATCAGCCCGTCAGCGCTGGCATCAGAGGTCAACCCTTGATCAGCTAACGAGGCGTCCTATTCCGCAATACTCAACACAGCAATCTTACACCTACAGCAGCACTATATATCCTCTATTGTCATTCCTCAGATCACTCCCCCTGCCTTCACAGGGCCGGTTGCTAATACGAAACTCATGTCCCACGGGGCTAAACTAAAATCGAACCAGACCTGGCATTAAGAGGGTCAGGGCCATGTGGCCGTGGAGGTACCACCTGCGGGCATGAGGCGAAGGCGGGGAAAGGCACAACGCAACAGGTACGCTGATCAAGTTAAGAACAGACTTCGTGGCCCAGACCGGTTTACATTCAAGATGACGCCGTTTGGTCCGGCCTTGCTGACACAGGCGGCCTGCTTGGCACATCAACTTTTTTTTTGGCTTATATCCGCTGCCAAAACGAGGAAGACGCTCTACTTTAAGAGCAGTCAATTTTTATGTATCAGCAAAGTTTGTAATGCATGAAATTCAATGTCCGATTACATTTTTACTTTCCATGGTCCGGTCTCTGGTGTTTGGTTTACCTTTGCCAGCTTCTCATGCTCCCTCTCCATTTTGCCGGTCTGCACAGTAGCACCTGTGCAATCACCGCCCACCCTAGCCCTACTTTGGCGCTTACTCAGTACACAGGTGCACCTGTGCGCCCTGTTGGACGCCGTACAACGCCTATTATACAGCTAACACTGTTATGCATGGCATTCAATGGGAGAGCAGATCACCATAAAGGCCTGAGCGTACCTATATAGCAGAGGAGCAGCCCTGCATTTAAAAGCGCAGATGATAGTCTCCAAAAATACACGGCCCTCTACGGGAGCTCCGTGGAGAAAACCGCAACCAGAAGGTAGCTTATCTCATGCATTTTGTACAACACTGGTAACCGAGGGCTACCAGGACGGATTAACCTGTATTTCGGTCACTCAGTCATTGGACATACCTCGTGCTTTGCTAGCATATAGCGCGTCAAAGACGGACTAACAAAACACACAGGGCACAACCTCGCACTGCGGACGAGAAGGATGATGAAAATGGGCAGCATGGGCTGGAAGATAAAGATAATGACAATATCAATCATAGATTTCTGCAATCAATTAAATATGCTCTCCTCTCTGATCTGTATTGTTACGCATCCTCCATCACGCGATGACAAAAGTCAGGGCTGGAGAAATCATCACCACCATCACTGCCCTAGTTACGCCCACTGCTGTACAAAGTCCTCCCTCATATCCCGACAATTTACCCCGTACTATACCAGCCGCGACCGCATTATCCCAGGAAATATACTGATCTCATCGGCGCAGCTCACCCTCGGACGCTCGTGCCTCAGCTTGCCCTCTCTTGGAATCCACTCAGTTATCTTAGGTGAAAATCGGTTATCTTCGTACGCATCACATCCGTTGATTTCGACTAAGATATTTTAAACTCGGGTCTGTTACCTGGCCCGTTTTGCTCGCTTCCTGTCTTTCACCGTTACAGCTGGCATCTTCGTTTCGACAGCTTGCTTCGCTGTGTGCGATTTAACTTCAACCGTTTTCGGTAGCCTGCATGTTTTTGCTTCACATGTTATTACATTTAAGATAGCTGTTATGCACTTTCATAGCAAAATCATCTCCAATATAACTTCATTCCAAGTAGTTCTACTGAATTGTCGCTGACACCACAATTAATTTTACGACTAGTAATGCTGCTGTTATTAGTCAAGCCGCTATTAATGTATCGCAATTACAATGGCCGATGCTCCTGGCAGTACTAGAAGTAGTTTCGATATAACTTCTCTGCCACTGGAGTATAGTACAGTCCTATAGTATATTGTACGTAGTTTAATATAACATTAATGCTACAGATCTACTGCTAACCCTGCCGCTATGAATCACTACTACTATGACTGCTGCTGCTGCTGCTACTATTACTACTACCGCTACTGCTGCTAGCGAAGACCCTACTATCATCACTCCCCAGCTTGTGCCTAGTTTTGCTATTGGTTCCGGGATAGGTTTACATTTTTATCTCTGGTTTAGGAGGTACACAGTCATCAGCAAGAGAAAATGTCCCCCCCCCCCCCCTCCCTTGCGATATGTTTGATAGTAAGGAGCCGGCGGCGTATGCATGCATTAGGCGGATATAAAAGAAAAAATGCAAGTTCCGAGTCGAGTCTTAAAGTAGACCTACTTGCGCTGCCGCCGACATCGGCCCAACCAATCAAGACAGCGTGCCGGCCACTATAAAAAAAAAACAATAAAACACGAGGCAAGTTGCTTCTTCGTAATCGATTTGTTCTTTAAAGGCGCGTACTGAACCCAAATCGTACAAGCCCGGTCCGATATAGCGGACAATCGCGCACTTGTAGATCGAAATCGACGCAGCGGTCTTTTTTCACGGTCTCGCCTCCGCGACACACCGGGTCGCAAAGAAGAGCAAGAATTTCGTCTCTCGAAACGGAAAAAAAAATGGTTATCGCTCGCATCGAGCCCACACTATCGGCGCCGAAACGCTGCTTCTGCCCCTGCACTGATCGAAGAAGAAACGACGCGATTTGCGTAAAGACACCGCGGACCGGCGCATCGACGCCGGCGAGCCATGCCCAAGGCCTGCCTTCGAACGCGCTTCGGCGTCTTAGCTCGTGTTCCGGCGTGTATCTTTGCCGCGGCGCTCCGGGGGCGAGCCAGCTATCTCAAGACCTCATCCCCCAATCAGGGATTGTTACAATATCGGCTGAGCAAGCCGCTCCGCCGCTCAGCGCATCCGCGCAACCTCGTGCCCTTTCCACTAACCGGAGAGCAGCGCGCGATGAATCTGCGCGCCCTCAGACGACCTCAGGAGCTTAATTTCCGCCGAGTACTCCGAAGCCAAGATTGGTGGGGGGACGCTAGCTAAAGAGCGGGCGGGGGAAAGAGTAAGGGGGCCCGCTTCCAGGGGGTATAGCGGCGCGAGATCGGAGTGTTAGCGTGTCTAAGCAACAACGGGTCGCGCATGCAGGTGCGGCGGTGGCTCTTATCAGCAGCCGCCGCGAAGCGGAGACTGCTGGCTGGCGTCTTTCACAAGGACCCCAACGCACGAATGAAGCGCGGCTTTCTCAAGGGAAGAAGGGTAATGCCGAGCTAGCGTCTGCGCCGTGACACGGACGATCCGCAAAGGGTGGCGGAGGGCAGCGTGTGTTGAGAAAGAAGAGGAGAGGAGGGGCCAGGGGAGAGCAAAGTGCATCTGCCTCAGAGATACGCGCCAGCCACGAAAGAAGACAAAAGCCGTTTTCGAAGGCAGCGATGGGACTCGTATACTGTCTTCCGTTTGTCGGAGCGGTATACTGCGACAGCGTTGCTTGCTGTTAGAGTTGGGAGGGGGGGTCGAGAGAGTTACGAGGGGGGGGGGGGGGACGACTTAGTGGGAGGAGAGGTCGCCGAAGACGAACTTTGAAGCATTTCCATACCTCCTTATCGCGTCTCACTCGGATTATACAATGCGGGCGCCCGATGATTTTCCTTCCCCCAACCCGGCAACTGCGTTCGTTTTGTGTTCTCGCCAGTGCGTCGCCTTTCCGGTGGAGGGGTGGAAAGTGAAAGTGTGCCGTCGTCTGCGGCGACGTCGCGGCGAACCGCCCGATCGCAAACGATGGGTATATAAGGCCGGGAGCAACCCCAGCGCAGCCATCTCGCACCACCGTCTCCTACCACATCCCAACTCGAGACAAACACAAGACAAGGGTGCCGGGTGGTAGCAAGAGCAAGCAACAGTCAACATGAAAGTCCTCGTAAGTACAGTACGCCGACGCTTAGCACCCGACACCGGTGTGGGACGGGGGAGGTGGGGTACGTTCCCATGGATTAAGGCGGGGACCCTCGGCTCACCCCGGAGGATACGACGACGTGGATGCACCGACCCCGAAGCCCGCGATCCCGTTTCAATGGACTATAACGACCGCTACGCTGGTTTCCACCCATGTGGGCCGAGCCATACGGATCCTTCTGTCCGGATGAACTAGCAGCCAGTACCGGGTGTTTCGTGGGCTTCTGGGTTTGGTCCCCGTTCCTTTAGCCTGTCGCCGCTGACAGGTCAGAATCGAATCCAGGTCCCTGAGCAGTTTCGAAGGAGTGCTTAAGTGCACGTTAAAGAACCCCAGGTGGTCGAAATTTCCGGAGCCCTTCACTACGGCGTCCCTCATAGCCTGAGTCGCTTTGGGACGTTAAGCCCCCATATCCCATAACCTCGGTTTTAAGCAGCTCCGATCTAATTCAGCTTAAGCACGATTTCCTAAGACTAGATAGACCCCTTGCAACTAATTTTGGAGTGTAGGCAATTTGTAACTTGCAAATGTTCAATGAGACTACTCGCAGAAGATAAGAAGGAAAGCGGAGGCGCAGTGTTTTCTATTAGAAATATAAATAGCACAATACTAGGTATTGTGATGTGAGCTATTATCTGTTCGTAAGCTCTCTCGCGCTTTATTTTCAAGATGCACTCCGCTAATTAGTTAGGCACTCCAGACGGGGGCTGGGTTGCCATTAGATGTCGTCTCTCAAGTTTTCCCTTTTTGAAGCACCCCTATAAGAGCGGTTGGGAAGTTCAGCGGCGTCTTGATTGGCGTTGCTGCATGTAAATGTGCGATAGACAAGCGCTTATTTTAAAGATTTTAAATAACTACAACTAACGTGTACGCAAAACGTTGCAAGCACGTGTTCACGAAGAATGAGAACGGTGATCAGGAAAATGAAAGTGTGAGTTTCAGCTTTCACGCTTCACTTCAAAGTAAAATCTGCCTCTGGAGTGTCTAAGCTTATATGAATGCACAAAATTAGTCTGAATTTTAAGTGTGATTTTTTTCTGCTTCAATTCTTGGCCAAAGGAGCCAGCATGTGTGCTGAGTTCCGCCAGTCTGTTCCGCTCGCAGTAAAGCGAATTAGCGCTCACAGAAGAAAATTAGTGCATAATGGCGGTGATATCGAAAGCAAACACATGAAAGCTTTCTTTAAAAGAACAAAATATAAGTACGATCATAACTTATGCAAGCTGTGACTCTTGAGTAAACTAGATAAGCAATGAAGCCTGTCATAAAATTTCTTGGGGCAACCTTTCAGCGAGAATATAGGCTGTGCTGCAGCCGTTTTGTAGTTTGCACATTGAGAGAAAAACGTGAAAAAATGGCAAAGGAAGCACAAAGTTCAGGTTTCCTAATGAAAATCAACTTTAATCCCGGTGAAAATGGCCTCACTATGAAGGAGATCAACTTGAGGCCATGAATGGAGCCCAGTAAACTTCCTGGCTAATTTAATGATAGCACTCTTTGACTCAAGTATCCTTGAAACACTCCAACAAAATTTTCATTCACCCTATAACCTCGGTTTTAAACCCGCCGCGGTGGTTCACTGGTTATGGCGCTCGGCTGCTGGCCCGAAAGACGCGGGAGCGATCCCGGCCGGGGCAGTCGAATTTCGATAGAGGCGAAATTCTAGAGGCCCGTGTACTGTGCGATGTCAGTGCGCGTTAAAGAACCCCAGGTGGTCGAAATTTCCGGAGCCCTTCACTATGGCGTCCCTCATAGCATGAGTCGCTTTGGGAAGCTAAGCCCCCATAACCCATAACCTCGGTTTTAAGCTGCTCCGATCTAATTCAGCTTAAAGAAGGCTATCCTATTACACTGCCAATTCAGCCCATAAAACCAATCCGTTCCTAGATTCTGAGCGGCTACCAATCTAACATTTTAGGTTACAGTCGAAACTGATCTTTCTTCGGGGCATAAACAAAACTAATGTTATAGAAACGCCTCAAAATTAGGTTCAATGCGCTAGTCAGTAGAAACTGATCTTTCGTCTGGGCATAAATAGGACTAATATAGAAACGCATCAAATTTAGGTTCAATGCCCTAATAAAAAATCATGTACGGTCGCGGACGGAATAACATGGACCATTGTTTCGAGTTCAAACTTTTCTATCGTATTGCGCAGCAGAAATAGAAGTGTTTTCTGCCTTTGTGCGCAAAGGAAAAAAGTAACAATTACCTGCATATGCAGCAAACATCGTTTACTTTTCGCTAGGTGATGCGTCAGAAGGCTTTGACCGCCGAAGCGGGGTCCATTTTCTTCTGTCCGCGACTGCACATCTCAAGGTCGCACGGTCACAGGAGGGCGTAGCAGTAAAGGCGTAGAATCAGGGACTGTCACTCCGCATCAAGGAAAGGTTCTAGACTTGCCGCGCAACATCCAGGAAATTCGCAAATTTATGAATTTCTCGCGAAAAAGTGACCACTGCGCAACATGGTCGCTCAGTCGCAGGGGCGTTTCGCGTGCTTTGGACCCCCTTACAGGAAGGAGAAAAACAGGGCTCCAGCATGTTAAAAGATACCAGTGCGCTGCTATTACAGTGCGCGTTAATTAAACTAAACGGTAGCTTAAATCAACACTTCAATCTAAAACGGTAGCCGCAGTTAACAATGCGGGTTAATTTCGGCTGTCGTTTCTTAGCGCCATATACTTTCTGATACTGAACGTTTGTTTGAGAGTGAAAAACTAATTAATTTTAGTCTAAAATATACATTGTATTATGACTCATCAACGCCTTTATCATAACTGGATAAAAAATTAATAGAAACATAATTCTGGAGAGAATCACACAAAGAGTGGAGATCGACTACCATCTTGTGAACCAGGAGTCTTGGAAAGATTTCCATCAAATTTCCGATGGCGAGCCCATCTGAATCAAAATCCCCTGTAATGGTCTGCAATTGCCTCAAAAGCCCATTAGCAAGACCTTTATTTATTATTTAAACGGCTTATTTCCACAATTAGTACCAGAATATTTACGAGCGGAGATTCAATAAGGGCTAAAAGGGTCGGTCTATGCGGAGTAAGTCTTACTAATTGTCATTAGAGCAGATCTCTATAATATACCACCATGAGCTTAGTGCACTTTCTTGTCAAAACCGAGAACTATATAACCAGTATTCTCCTATGTGTAGCGATAACTTTAAAAATTAACCAGCATATTAAGTGTACTGCTTACAGTTGTCAACATCAAGCGGAACAACGATTATCTAGCTTGCAATGTCAACTCTGTTGAAGAAAAAATTGTCCATAGTTAATCTTCTAGAGGCATGTCCGCCCTCTTTGTATAATAACGAGGCACGAAGGTAATAAATCAGCGGAAAACAGTACAGGAAATATGTTTTTGCCGTCATAATCTTTGATTACGACAGATCTCAATACAAGGACTACGTGTCTGCAGGGCTCTTTATTGAAACACTAAGCTAATCGATACAGCACCATCGTTCGAGGCAAAGACGCCGAAAACATTATTCCGTTGCTTGCGGCAACGTTCTTGAAGCACCCGGTAATCCCCGGCGGCGACTTCAGTTGTGATATCGAGCCGAAGCCAGCAGCAGCCAGGCGAGGTCGCGCCTCCCGCTGCGGATGCGCGTTATCGGGTCGTCGAAGAACGCGGGCGTTCAATCGAGGCCATTGTTTTGCACGCAGGCCGCATCTGTATTCTTCGGGGTCCTCTCCGTCGCTTTCGCGGGCTTCCTGCATGGTGGCGGTGGCGGTGCAGTCCTCCACGGTGGCGTCGGTGCCGCCCTCCACGGAGGCGTCGGCGGATTTGCTGTCCACCATGCCGCCCCTGCTGTGGCCGCTGCTCCAGCCGCCGCCTTCGTCCAGCACGCGGCTCCAGCCTTTGCCGTAAGCCGCCCAGCCGTGAGCTACGCTGCTGCTCCAGCGGCCGCCTTCGTGCACCACGCACCGGCTGTGGCTGCCGCCCCGGCATTTGCCCCAGCTGCCACGTTCGCTAGGCCTGCCGGCTATGGCTTCGGCTTCGCCCAGCGTGTGGTCGCTTCGGCTCCCGCCTTCGCTGCCGCCCCCGCCGCCACCTTCGTGCAGCACGCCGCACCTGCCGTCGCTGTCAGCCGCCCAGCCGTCAGCTTCGTCCAGCACGCCGCTCCAGCTGTCGCTGTTAGCCGTCCCGCTGTCAGCTTTGCTGCCGCTCCGGCCTTCGCCGCCGTCAGCCGCCCAGCCGTGAGCTTCGCTGCAGCTCCAGCCTTCGCCGCCGTCAGCCGCCCAGCTGTCAGCTACGTTCAGCACGCTGCACCGGCCTTCGCTGCTGCTCCCGCAGTTGCAGTCAGCCGTCCCGCTGTGAGCTTTGCCGCTCCAGCCGTCGCCGCAGCTCCAGCTGCCTTTGCTGTCCACCACGCACCAGCCGTCGCTTACCGCGGCGCCGCCTACGGCGCCACCTACGGCGCTGGTCTCGGCTTCGGCCACACCTTCGCTGCTGCCCCTGCCGTCGCAGTCTCCCGTCCCGCCGTTAGCTTTGCCGCAGCTCCCGCTAGCTTTGCTGTCCACCACGCACCCGCTGTCGCTTACCGCAGCGCCGCCGTTGCCGCTCCCGTCGCCACCTACGGTGCCGGTCTCGGTTTCGGCCACACCCTTGCTGCAGGCCCAGCCTTCGCTGCCGCTGCCCCTGCCGTCGCAGTCTCCCGTCCCGCCGTTAGCTTTGCCGCAGCTCCCGCAAGCTTTGCTGTCCACCACGCACCCGCTGTCGCCTACCGCAGCGCCGCCGTCGCAGCTCCCGTCGCCACCTACGGGGCTGGTCTCGGTTTCGGCCACACCCTTGCTGCAGCCCCAGCCTTCGCCGCTGCTCGTCCCGCCGTGAGCTTCGCTGCTCCAGCTGCCGTCGCCGTCCACCACGCTCCCGCCGTCGCCTACCGCAGCGCCGCCGTCGCCGCTCCAGTTGCCACCTTCGGTGCTGGTCTCGGTTTCGGCCACACCATCGCTGCCGC
This sequence comes from Amblyomma americanum, assembly GCA_030143305.2. Taxonomy (NCBI): domain Eukaryota; kingdom Metazoa; phylum Arthropoda; class Arachnida; order Ixodida; family Ixodidae; genus Amblyomma; species Amblyomma americanum. The sequence continues at coordinate 14,510 of JARKHS020025951.1, read as the reverse complement.
CCCAGCCTTTGCCGCCGCTCCTGCGTTCACCCAGGTCCGCCGCGTCTCCTACTCTGCGCCCGCGTTCGCTGCCGCTGCTCCAGCTGCTGTCGCCGTCCACCACGCGGCTCCTGCCGTCGCCGTCGCTCGTCCTGCGGTGAGCTTCGCCGCTCCGGCTGTGGCCGCTGCTCCAGCTGCCGTCGCCGTCCACCACGCTCCAGCTGTCGCCTACCGTAGCGCTGCCGTTGCTGCTCCAGTCGCCACCTTCGGTGCCGGTCTTGGTTTCGGCCACACCCTCGGTGCCGGTCTTGGTTACGGTGCCGGTCTTGGTTACGGTGCCGGTTTTGGCTACGGTGCCGGTCTTGGTTACGGTGCCACATTCGCTGCCGCCCCAGCCGTCGCCGTTTCTCGTCCGGCCGTGAGCTTCGCTGCTCCAGCTGTCGCCGCTGCTCCAGCCGCCGTCGCCGTCCACCACGCGCCAGCCGTCGCCGTCCACCACGCTCCAGCTGTCGCCTACCGTAGCGCTGCCGTTGCTGCTCCAGTCGCCACCTTCGGTGCCGGTCTTGGTTTCGGCCACACCCTCGGTGCCGGTCTTGGTTACGGTGCCGGTCTTGGTTACGGTGCCGGTTTTGGCTACGGCGCCGGTCTTGGTTACGGTGCCACATTCGCTGCTGCGCCAGCCGTCGCCGTCGCTCGCCCCGCCGTGAGCTTCGCTGCTCCAGCTGTTGCGGCCGCTCCAGCTGCGGTCGCTGTTCACCACGCCCCCGCTGTTGCGTACCGCAGCGCCGCGGTCGCCGCTCCCGTTGCCACCTTCGGTGCCGGTCTCGGCTTCGGCCACACCCTCGCCGCCCCAGGCTACGCAAGCCGGGTCTCCTTCTCTGCTCCCGCCTACGCCGCCGCCGCCCCAGCTGCCGTTGCTGTCCACCACGCTGCTCCAGCGGTCGCTGTCCACCACGCTGCTCCGGCTGCCGTCGCTGTTCACGCCGCCCCAGCTGTCGCCTACCGCACCGCCGCCGTCGCAGCTCCCGTCGCCACCTACGGTGCTGGCCTCGGCTTCGGCACCACCCTCGCCGCTGCTCCCGGCCTGGCTCAGAACATCCACTACAAGACCATTGTCAGCGGAGGCGCTGGTCTCGGCTATGGTGCCGCTGCTCCCCACGTCAAGATCCTGACCCCCGTCAAGAAATAAGCTGTGACATCCGTGCGATCAAGAACAGCGTCTTCTTCCGAGCGGTCTGGGACAACGGTGGCCACCAATGGCGCTCCTCTCAGCAGCAGGCTTATTTATTGCTCACGACAGCCACCGCGCTGCCCTTGCCCGCCGCCCGGACCAAGAACAGACGGAGTCTGCCAGGACGCATCGTTCACACCGTAGAGAAAGAAAATAAAGATTCTTTCGCTTGGGAAGAAGCTTTCCCGAAGTTCATGAACTAGACTTTGTGCTTAAAATGAGGGTTCAAGTTCATCAACACCGCCTAAAATTTCCCAGTGGTCGGTCGAACAAATTAGTTTAAGTTTTAGCGACTTGTACCGCTTGAGACGAGACCGATAACGTTAGCCAGATTAGAGCATTAAAAAACTGGACGATGCAGTTGTGGCTTAAATATAGCTGACGATAAAGATTTTTCCCCACGAAAAAAAATCTACACATTAGGGCCATAGAAACGGCAAAAATATATAACATAATAGATGATATCGGTCTCAGCTCGCGAGCGATCTGAAAAACCATCCAAGCGACAAGTCAACAGCCCATCTACTAATCAGGTTTCACCTTACTGCTTCCAGGGATGAGGCGGCTCTGAGAATGACTTGTTGGAAGCAATGAATACCGAAGTAAGGTCTTCAGGGACTGCATGACAGCAATGGGTGAGTTTAGGCGAAAAAATTACCGAAGGCTTTAAGTATGCTAATATGCACTGAAAAAAAAAGTGTGTACTACTCAATTTACCGTTGCAGCGTATGTGGCACATCCTCGCCGCCCCAGCCTACGCAAGCCGGGTTTTCTTCCCGAGCACCTTGTTGCGCGCGACGCTCCTCCGCAATTTCCCGAGCTACTTCTTGCGCAGCTGGCGTGAAGTTCCTCCGCTTTTCCCGAGCAACTTCTTGCCCAGCTGGCGCCACGCTCATCCGCATTTTCCCGAGCAACTTCTTGCGCAGCTGGCGCGACGCTCCTCCGCATTTTCCCGAGCAACTTCTTGCGTAGCTGGCGCGACGCTCCTCCGCATTTTGCCGAGCAACTTCTTGCGCAGCTGGCGCGACGCTCCTCCGCATTTTCCCGAGCAACTTCTGGCGCAGCTGGCGCGACGCTCCTCCGCATTTTCCCGAGCAACTTCTTGCGCAGCTGGCGCGACGCTCCTCCGCATTTTCCCGAGAAACTTCTTGCCCAGCTGGCGCCATGCTCCTCCGCATTTTCCCGAGCAACTTCTTGCGCAGCTGGCGCGACGCTCCTCCGCATTTTCCCGAGCAACTTCTTGCGCAGCTGGCGCGACGCTCCTCCGCATTTTCACGAGCAACTTCTTGCGCACCTGGCGCGACGCTCCTCCGCATTTTCCCGAGCAACTTCTTGCGTAGCAGGCGCGACGCTCCTCCGCATTTTCCCGAGCAACTTCTTGCGCAGCTGGCGCGACGCTCCTCCGCATTTTGCCGAGCAACTTCTTGCGCAGCTGGCGCGACGCTCCTCCGCATTTTCCGGAGCAACTTCTTGCCCAGCTGGCGCGACGCTCCTCCGCATATTCCCGAGCAACTTCTTGCGTAGCTGGCGCGACGCTCCTCCACATTTTCGCGAGCAACTTCTTGCGCAGCTGGCGCGACGCTCCTCCGCATTTTTCCGAGCAACTTCTTGCGCAGCTGGCGCGACGCTCCTCCGCATTTTCCCGAGCAACTTCTTGCGTAGCTGGCGCGACGCTCCTCAGCATTTTCCCGAGCAACTTCTAGGGCAGCTGGCGCGACGCTCTTCCGCATTTTCCCGAGCAACTTCTAGGGCAGCTGGCGCGACGCTCTTCCGCATTTTCCCGAGCAACTTCTAGGGCAGCTGGCGCGACGCTCTTCCGCATTTTCCCGAGCAACTTCATCCCCAACCCCTTGAGCAATGGAAGACCTTGTTATCCAGCCCCGCCCTACCGATTCAGCTCGCATTGACGGACAGGGGCCAGGAGCGGCTGGAAACATATGCGTCGCGTAACTAGGGTACCACCCCGTCTTGTGCCTGCATGCACCACCGATTTATTTCGGGCTTAATAAATGTTGATTCAACGTAATCTTGCGCAGCTGGCGCGACGCTCCTCAGAATTTTCCCGAGCAACTTCTTGCGAAGCTGGCGCGACGCTCTCCGAATTTTCCTGAGCAACTTCTTGCGCAGCTGGCGCGGCGCTCCTCCGAATTTTCCCGAGCAACTTCTTGCACAGCTGACGCGATGCTCCTCCGGATTTACCCGAGCTTCCTCCTTTTGGCTGCAGCTTGTGCGGTGATCCTCTGAACTTACCCAAGCTTGCCCAAGTTAGCGAGTAACTTGGGTAAGTGTCCACACCTTCTGTTAATACTTTCTGCATACACTTTCTCTACACACTTTCCGTGGACGCCACTCATGAGCCAAGTAATGCTTACGTATAAATAAATGCGTTAAATTCTTATAGCGAATCGTTGTTAAGTGCAGAGCATCTGCGATGACCTTCAGTGATCCGTCCGCACAGACATCTGAAGGGAGTAAGGGGAAGGGGAGGAGGGGCTGCAGAGGGCAGGGCTCCTCACGCGCCTATCGCCGCTTCGTCTGTGCGAATCAGAGCGGAGCTCGCGCGGCATATACAGCTCTGTGGTCGTGGCAGATGGCCGTGTCAGATTAGCCGCAGTCAGCAGCGGAGATTTGGCGTTCTCGTCCGCGCGAGAAAAAGTGTCGGCAACGGCGAAAAATTGGAGGGCATACTTAAGCTCCGCCTCAAGGGCTTGACGCGATAGCGTAATGGGTTAACTAACGCCCATATATGCGGAATTAGTCATTCCCGACTTTACAATCATAGATCAGTGGGAGTCAACATACCACTCCTTGCGCAGTGGTGCAGTGGTTAACCGTTGCGTCACTGCCTTGCCATGGCGGGCACCACCACCGGTGGCGCTTGTGCGACCCAGGTTGCTCTTCCAGAGCGACGAATCATTAATTTAACTTTACCCGCCGCGGTGGCTCAGTGGTTAGGGCGCTCGGCTACTGATCCGGAGTTCCTTGGTTCGAACCCGACTGCGGCGGCTGCGTTTTTATGGAGGCAAATCGCTCAGGCGCCCGTGTGCTGTGCGACGTCAGTGCACGTTAAAGATCCCCAGGAGGTCGAAATTATTCCGGAGCCCTCCACTAAGGCACCCCTTTCTTCATTTATTCTTTCACTCCCTCCTTTATCCTTTCCCTTACGGCGCGGTTCAGGCGTCCAACGACATATGAGACAGATACTGCGCCATTTCCTCCCCACCCCCCCCCAAAAAAAAAAAAACAATTCAACTGCCACCTGCCATTGGGGTCAGTTTGTTCACAATCTGGTAGGCAGGTTGTGATGGCGCCACAATGTGATGTGATCAAGGTGGCCCAACTGGTTGCTCCCTCGGGGATTTCTTGCTCACAACGCCGAAGACGCTGGATTTTCTGCTCAACGGAAGCTTAAAGATATCGCGTTAATACAGCCGTGTGACGATGAAAGCGAAGCTGCCAGACTTTCAAGGTCAAACCAAGCATCATCGTCTGACAAAGGTGGGCTATTTTTGGGAGAGAGAAGGAGGGGGCGGCTTCCTGGCCTTACGGTGCTGGGATCTAGGAGCTCTCACCAACGTGGCGAGAGCTCCTAGATCCCAGCACCGTAAGCGAGAGCCCCTTGTCACCGCATGTATCTGTTGTTGTGGTTGTTGCGACTGAAGGAAGGATGAAAGGAAAATTAAGTGCACGGTCCTGCCCACTAGCTCAAGCCGAGCCACAATCTCTGCCACGTGCAGACAGAAGACAGTTGAAAGATGTGAGAGGAAAGATTGAAGGACAGACGCGCGTCGGCAACAGCCGCGTCCGCCGAAGCGACGACGCCGGTTTTGGCAACAGATACCCAAGTCCCCTGTATCTGTTGCGAAACCGTCGTAGTTGCTTCAGATGACGACGGTTCAGCAACAGGTACAGGGGACTGGGGTAGCTGTTGCCAAAACCGGAGTCGTCTCTTCGACGGAAGACAGAAGAGAGTTCAAAGATGTGAGAGGAAATATTGACAGACGCGCGTCGCAACAGCCGCACCCCCTGAAGCGGCGACGCCGGCTTTGGAAAGAGATATCTCAGTCCCCTGTATCTGTTGCTAAACCGTCGTCGTCGCTTCTTATGACGCGTTTAATTGTTGCGACGCGCGTCTTGTCTTTCAATATTTCTTCTCACATCTCTTTTAACTCTCCTACTCTCTCACGTGGCAGCGAGTGTTGCTCAGCTTGAGCCAGTGGGCCGGCCGTAGCTTCACTTAACCTAATCGGATGTTCTTAAGGTAAACGGTCAACCCAAAGGTCAACTAAATGTCATGGGTCCAGGTCAGAGGCCAAGGGTTTGACACCATAACTGTACCAGATATGGTCATACAAGGCTAACGTGGTTGGGCTGAAGGTCGTTCAAAGTCTTCTCTGGCCTACGCGACGACTGCTTTACCTAGCGTAGTGAAGCTTCTCGCATCAAAAAGACACCGTATGATCCGTTTTTTGCGGAGGGCAATAATAATAATAATAATTGGTTATTATTATTATTGCCCTCAGCAAAAAACGCTAGGGCAAGGCAGAATCGGAGATCAGGCGAAAACACCAGTTTGCGACAAGAAAAAAAAAGGCCGCCACCGTCTGGCAGACGTCGAAGTAACGAGCGTTAGCTTTATTGGCCGTGCGTAAAACGAGTCTTTAGGCCTCCAGCGAAGCCAGTGAAGAAAACCCTGAGAGGTTCGAAAAAGTACACCAACTTTTCCACTTAGACTAGCGATCGATGCCTAGCGCCATCTATCAAAGAAATTACAATGCATGTCTACCCGTTGTCGAGGTGCGCCCCCTCAGGATACGTCCCAAACGGAAGTTCCTTCGTTTGGGGGGTCAAGGTGGACCTAGAATTAGGCGGTGCAATATGGTAACCCTTGAGTTAGTAATTGCATGTATACAATGTTTACCTCTTATTTAATTGTGGTTTTATTTCTATATCACAACCCGTAGGGTTTATTTGCCTAACAAATTCGGTACACAACTGTCCCCGGATGGGCGCCCCTTGTTGCTGGAGTATTTATAGCGGAACGAATTTACGCGTTATAGACGGCGCTATACGTCTCAATGAGAGAGAGCTGCTGTTTTCTAGTTGCTGCCAGAGATGGCGCTGTGATCTCAGAGTGGTTTTCAGATACCTGTATATAAAGAATTTTGTCACGAAATGGAGAAAGCGATCTAGAAAATTGAGAAGCAAATATCTGGACAGCAGAAGGGGGACAAATCAGCAATTATCAGTTAATAAAAAGGTTAAATAAACAGAGAGAGCTCTGTGAAAAACGTGGTTGCTGACGAAATCAGCGCTGGGAACATAGAGGATTTTTAAGCAGGAAATTGCCAAAGAAAATATCTATGATAATTGTAGGGGACGCTCTTTGTTGTTTGAAGACAGGACGGGAGTTTTGCGTACTAAGACATATAGAGTCAGGTACCACGAGATAGACACGTTGAGCGTTGCGTGCGGAGAGGAGGAGGAAACGGCTGAACACTTCATGCTTTTCTGTAAAGGGCTTCACCCTACAGTGGAAAGCAGCGGGGCTGATTTATCCAAGGCATCGGGGTTTAGGGACCGTGAAGGGAAAGTAGATTTTAAGCGGGGTGAAGTAACCAAGCGAAGGTTATCTGATTCGTTGCTAAAATCAAAAGAAGAGTAAAATTTCATAAGTCATGGCTTAGGTGGCTTGAGCCACCGCCCGATTTAAAGGGTTCAGCCGTATCCATCCATCCATCCATCCATTGGTAGGAGACCCCACGAAATGTCCATGAGTAAGAGCTAACGCTCTTAAAAGGAAGTAGCAGAGGACGAGACTGGCGTTGAATTGAATGTACTGTTCGTACTGCATGATGAAAGCGAACTGTGTGGTTAATTTGCTGTACCGCATATGACTACTTAAGACCTATACTTAGGTCACTTTCCTGATTTTATGAGACCAGACCTCCAGCGTTTATTCATCGACGTCTACCGTATGCCGAGCGAAATTTGAACTTCCACTGAAGGAGTGAAGCTTTTACTTTGCTATTCCAGACTTGTTGCGGCTCAGAGAGAGAGAGCCAACTTTTATTTTCCAACAGAGAAGGTGCGTGCCTAAACACTTTCGGCAGCAGGTCGAGGATGTCAGGGGGACACACCGCGAGAGTTCCTTTCGCGAGCATCTACAGCTAGATGAATTTTAAGAATAGATTTTTCTTCAGACATAACATATAAGAGCCTTCTCTCTGCCGCCAGCAGACCGTGTAAATTAATGAAATAATTTCCAAATTCCTGCAAAAATTTTAAACGTACACAGTTATATATGCGGCACCTGATGGCGGCACAAACTAAAAGATTTGTTTGTCGGGGTGTGACCCATTCCAAGCCGGTCAGTTTCAGTGGCCCACCAGAAATGTGTTAAGGCTTGGCAAGAATTGTTCAACGGAGTTTTAGAGGGAAGTGTGTAGTGCTAAAGATTTATTAATACTATATGTGGCGTGTATCTACCGGAAAACATCAAAAGTCCCACTCGGAGGAGAAAAAGGAGAACGAAAATCCTTATTAAACAGAAGGGGAGTTGTTTGACTTTATGGGTGGGGTCCTTATTCTAGGGCTCCAATGGCTTGAGCTGCCTTGTGGATCTGTTGGATGAGAGTCCGTTTGGCCTCCAGGTTATTGCTGGTCAGCAGCGCCTCCCACCGCTCAAAACATGTGCAACATTCTGGGGCACAATCTGGATATCGGAAAACTGTTGGATGAGAGTCCGTTGGGCCTCCAGGTTATTGCTGGTCAGCAGCGCCTCCCACCGCTCAAAACATGTGCAACATTCTGGGACACAATCTGGATATCGGAAAACTGTTGGATGAGAGTCCGTTGGGCCTCCAGGTTATTGCTGGTCAGCAGCGCCTCCCACCGCTCAGAACATGTGCAACATTCTGGGACACAATCTGGATATCGGAAAACTGTTGGATGCGAGTCCGTTGGGCCTCCAGGTTATTGCTGGTCAGCAGCGCCTCCCACCGCTCAAAACATGTGCAACATTCTGGGACACAATCTGAATATCGGAAAACTGTGGGATGAGAGTCCGTTGGGCCTCCAGGTTATCGCTGGTCAGCAGCGCCTCCCACCGATTAAAACATGTGCAACATTCTGGGACACAATTTGGATATCGGAAAACTGTAAGGCGCTGGTATAGAAATATTGAAGGTAATGGTCCATTCTTGCGATGTGCAGTAAAATCTTCCACCTCTCGCATCAAGCAATTAAAACTACCTTATAAAACCAATGGGGAATGCTTTTGACGATAGCAAAAACGTTAATAACGAAAAAATTCAAGCCAGAAGATGGAAGAACTGCGCATGTATTGAATGTTGGTGAAATGCTTAAGGGAATCCCCCAAGGTGGAGTAGATTTGTAATAACGAAGTAATTGACCAATACCTAAACATTTGACCAACACTGTTCCCACTTAGAGTTATTGATCAATTCGCTCTCGCCCTACCGTAAGCTTGCCGTCCCGGTTCGCTCGGTTGGTGGAGCGACTGCTCCAGTGAAGCGGTGGTCCCGGGGTCGAACCCCGGATCAGGACGAAATTTTCTTTAACTGTGAAGTTTCTGAAAAAGCTGGACAGCATTCCTATGTAATCGTATGGCTGTGCTTGGGTGGATGCCAATTAGTAATTGCTCCCTTATTATATATTGATTGTTAGGGTGAAATCTTACAATACATAAAAAACTGCGCTCATAAACTCTTTCCCGTTCAAAAATGCTTTTATCCAGAATTGCTGGGTATGAGACGTGTTTTGCGCCTGTAGATTGTTAAGCTTGACCCCACCTAGCTCTCCACAAAATCTTGAAGAGAAACGCTGCCATCCATAGGTGTCTGAGAGCTCGCGTGCAAGGCTCTTGCAAAAAGTTCCGCTCAGGTCACGTTGGACTTCTGGTGAGGAGACTAGACAAGCCTTCTTGAATTCGTGTGGGGACCAGGAAGGACGTGTGTGTCGAATGTTTAGTCATTTTGAGACGTAAGCGGGCAAGTGGCCACATTATCAACACCAGTTCCTATAATCCACCGGATAACCTGTAAGGGAATCTAAGTCAAGGGCATCCTTGGTAATTTCTTGGAAGTTCCAGTAGGAGTGAGGGGTGGCTATGATTAGGATATCCCAAGGAACTGGTGTCACTCGGTATTAATGAATCATAGCAGTGGAACGACTGCACACATTGAACCATGCAACTGTTTTTCTGCTAAATTCTCAGCAATTTCTTGGAAGTTCCAGTAGGAGCGTGGGGTGGCTATGATTAGGATATTCGAAGGACCTTGTGTCACTGGGTGTTAATGAATCATGGAAGTGGAACGACTGCACACATTGAACCATGCAACGTTTTCTGCTAAATTCTCAGCATAGCCCGAAACAAAACTGGGCCGGATCCCGTGTTTAGCTTCGAAATGAACTAAATCTCAGGTTTACAGGTTTACAAATTATTTGGTAATGTACAGTTATTGGTGAGGGGGTTCTGACTAGCGCGTCTAGCATATCATACAAGACCCTGGATAGCGTTAGTTGCTGTATATAACAAACTTTCGCGCTTTTGCCAGCATTGATAAGCCGGATTGGGAATATCAACAAAAAAGGCTAATTTTACTCTTTTTTTCACGTGATTTAAAAGGCGACCAACCCATATCCGCCTTTGCAGCTTCGGTTGTTGCCTTTCCATGAGGAACTAGAGGCAATCTATACACTGTTTTCTGGATAATCTCTAGTTTTTATAGTGCGTCCGATTTCGAGTCCAATACCGAATCAAATGAAATCAAATCAGACTTTATTTTGTTCTTAACGAAGAAAGTGGAAGCTGAAACAAAATGCGCGTGACGCCTGCCGAGGCCTCAGCTCCCTTGTACAGTTTGGAGTGCAGTGCACTTGAAAAAGGTAACGCGTCACAGTGAAATAAAGGTAAGCAGACTGCTTGAAAAATGGTGACAGAAGAGTAACAAGGCATTACATGAAACCACATTTCTTCTGTACACAGAAAGAAATAGATGAAAAAATACTTGACTGTGTTGCAGTATAGTAATACCAATCTCAGAAAAAAAGTGCAGTATATGCCTGATATGCTACGGTCGCGTCAGGACACCAGAGCACGAGAGTTTATGAATTATGCACGTTATTTGTCATCGGCAGCCTTTGAATATTTCATTAAATTGTCTCGGATAAATACTGATTTCAAGATAACTCGAAAAATTACTTAGGGCAGTAGGTGCTTGATAGTTAATTTTCTGCTTTCCGTGGTTGGTACGAGTCCTAGGGACCAGTTTCCTCTGTGTTCGAAGGTGGTACTGTAATAAAGGATTGTCTGGAATGGTGGTGTACAGTCGGATTTTGTACATATGTTGGAACAAATGGTAGAAATATATTTGATCAGCCTTAAGCAGACTGTGCTTGAGGAAGAGAGGTGCCCCGTGTTCGCAGTCATCAGTTTCTTCTATCGATTGACATTCCTCGTATTACTTGATATCTAGTGCACTCCGTTATAGTGTTCTATGCTTCATTACAGCAGCGTTCCTCTTTGCCTTTTCCTTGAGATGCTCTTTATGGCTCATAAATGTCAATTCTCTGCTTTCACTGACCCACATAGCCAAGTATCTACTTCTTCTCTATGCACGGAATTTCACCATACCCAACAATTGTGGAAAAAAGCATTTTTGAGCGGAAAACCATTTATGAACGCAATTTTTTGCATGCAATGTAGGATTTCACTACAAAAATTAATATATCCGCCTATCACCCGAGGGCAGTCTGGTATTTTCTTTGCGATTAACGTTTCTTGCTGTCGCCAGAAGTGCTCCCCAAAGGTTTTTTATGGCAGTGTTAAGTGTTCGAAGCGATCGATGGAAAAAATTTAAAAGAATGATTTTGCTACATATCAGAGGAGTATACCGACACCTTCAATATTTCCTTAAGGGTGTCTTACAATATTACCATTTTCCAAATATTTTCCGCGAATACTGGACGTGGTCCGTGTCCCTGTACTAATGCTGTACCAGCACCGCTACTGTAAAGCACTAGCTCGACGTTTCAGCTCTCAATTTGAATAAAATCTTGACTGCTTCCTTCCAGCCGATTTCTGAAAGTAGTTGTAGCTCGCTTTGGATTTTTGTAGTACTACAGTATCGGCGTGCATTAATCCTGGAAGACATTGCGCTATTGTTATCCCGTGTCGACAGTGCCTTAAATCAAGCCAGCACAACTCTCCTATGGTATGTGTTCCATTCTTGCAAAGTATGAAGAACAGGGGGACAGCACGTCAACGTGCAAACCAATTCGCACGTTGACCTGCTACGTACTATACTACCCCTTCCCAGTTTATTTGCACTTTATCATCCTTTTATATCGCCTTCAGTGAGTCCGTTACGGTAACATCAAGCCCCGCTCCTTTGAGAAATTACCGTAGTTATTCCCGGGCTACGTCGCTTTATGTCCCTTACAAGTCATGAAATGGTCTATATTGCGTAACAGCTACTCCAATACACTTCGCTATTTCAAGCAGATTGCCCTGAAAACGGCCGCCAACCGAGGAGTCGAATGCGCCCTCTTATTGCGAGCGCGGGAAACCAATGCATTTTATCTGCTGTTCAACAGATGGCGCGTAGGTACCTTGAGCAGCAGCTTCAATTTTTTCGAATGGAGGAGTGGATTTTGACCGCGAATTTTGAGACACGGCCACGCCTGAAAAAATTTAGCGAGGCAGAAAGAAACTGGAAGTAGCCTTCGCATGCGAATTTACAAGATGAACTCGCCCTATTCGATAGCATCGGATGCCAGAAGGTAACAAAAAAAGTCACGAAGCTTTGATACTTCTAACTCTGAAGCAGGAAGCGACGACCAACCACAGCCAGGGAGTAAAGCGTGAACACGAGGTTCTCTGGTATGGAAGCCATGAAAATACAGTCATGGTTCACTGTCGAAGTGGGCCCATCATATTCGATTACTTAAATTTTTTTTTCCGCGAAAACCATACGTTACCAAAACTTACTGCTTCGACAAATTCTGAAATTCTCATACAGAGAAAGTTTGCCGGTCGTATTGGCTTTGATTAGCTCCGCTTAATAGGGGCTTGCTATCAGAAGGCGTTTCACGATACCGGTCATCATGCACATCCTCTACACTGAAATGTACAGAGGATGTGCATGAGGAACTGACCAGTGCTTTCGCTGCAGGCTCAATGTACTAACTGTATATTTAAAGACATGCGGCCGAGTAAACCCGACTTAAATAAAAGAAAACCAGCCAGCAGTCTAGAGAAACCAAAGAATAGAAGGGAAGTAATTACTCAATAGCATCCACCCAAGCGCAGCCTTAAGGCTATAAAGAACACTATACAGCTTTCACAGAAACTACGTTGTTGAAGAAAAACTCGTCCTGGGCTGGAGTTCGAACACAGGACAACCGCCTGCCCAGGGTGGTTGGTCTATCAACTCAGCTGACAAGACATCCGGGCGAGAGCGAATTGACCATCAACTCGAAATTTCACTAGACTAAAGGGCCGTATAGTGAAATATAGAAATTCTTGAGGCAGCAATACAGATCATACAGCGGCTTCCAAATGCCTCGTCTCCACATTGGAAGCTGCTCGCCATCGATCCTGATGGCTCAGAAAGCGCGAAGAGCCGTGAAGGCATACGAAGCTGCCGCTGTATCTGTTGGAGGTTCCCCCATCTAAGTCAGAAATACGACAGCCACAAACAATTAGCGTGCACTTGATACGCATCATACTTTAGTTTATGGCCCGCAGCGGCATCTTAGAAAGCCACACAGACAAAGACACCAATGCGCTTTTCCACGCCTGGCGCAAGGCACACTGAAAATTTCGACAGTTCCAGCTTTTAATGTTGATACTGAGTGCGTGTTTTCCTGCGTGAGCTTCACAAAAAACAAATACCCAACAAAACCAAGCTTGGCTGTTCGGAACGAAGTTGAAGCAGATGGCTAGAATGTGAAAAAATTACACTTCTAACATCGCAATCTATGTTCACAGAACATTTAATAAGTCATTTATTTGCAACATACATGTGGCTTGAAGGCGAAGCAAATAGCCGAAATCTTTTGCTCTTTATTCTCTTTCCTGAGTTGATTCAAAATGCAATTACTTACTCTTTTCACTAACAACTGTATTCATAATAACGCTCCTGCTCTGTTTGGCTACAAATTGGGCGCTAAGATTAAATGACATAGATACATTTAGCTGTCTTAGCTCTAGATCTGGCTCCTTTCAAAATATGACCATTGGCAACCCTGCGTGCGGGCCAAATGAGTGTACTGGGCTTAGCCATAACATCGTGCATCACTGAAAACGCGTGTCTAATAGAGGCTGGGCTGCACTCCGCTTTCAATTATGTTAGAGGAGCCACCCATGCTCTTCTCAACCGGATTTATGTCTCTGCAGCATTCATTATGCGATGCACTGCGAGCGATGTTAAACATGTCTCTTCCTGCAATCATTGCATAGTCATTGTGCGGATCTGTGAACACGTTCGTCCAAAATTTCAGCCTTTGTAAGCACTTCGGAGGCTTAATGCTTTGCTGACAAGCAAGGATGACAGTAGAAAGTGAGTGGGGACAGCTTTGACATCTTGCAAAACCATGCGTATTTCATTATGTGCAGCATGGATATGTTTAAGCAATAAGTTCAGGGCATTTATCCATTGTTAAAGAAGAAAATGCCAGCCAAAAAAAGACGAACACACCAGGAGAGAACAACACAGGACAACGGCTGGACTAACAACTGAATTCTTTGTTGAGTACAGACCGCCGAGTAATCTCAACGCATGCGCCAAGGCAGGACAGACGCTCAAACATACTTATTCAAATAATCAAGTTCTTTTATCGTCAGCGCTATCGATGGTGAACGGACGCAAGCATCGCCATGTTTTGCTATTTGAAAGGCCTCAAAGATCTATGAGGTTTTCCCATGAAAAGGCTGGCGAGAAGCAGTTGCTCAAGAGTCTTTGTCAGCTTCACGACCCGGAACGTGAAGCTCCTGGCTCACACAAGAAGGAAGTTGCTGCTGCGAAATGCCATCGTCAAAAGTTCAACGCGGAGCGCTTTCGGGCAGCCCGCAACCGGTCTCGCACTAATCAAGCTTTGCACCCTGAGAAGTGAACTAAACAGTCCTTGCTTGATAAGCGCCGGCACGCGGCTGCAAATTAATTCCGGAATTCAATCGTCGTTGCGCCCTGTGATAAGTACGGGTGAAATTATTGCAGAGTTCGAAAATAAAACATATATATTTGACACCAGTTAAAACAATGCTGATGATGTT